>VXAY01007347.1:942871-1047717 GCA_013399855.1 Oxyruncus cristatus | reverse complement strand
CTGGCGGGGAGGAGCCGGCCCGCGGCGGGCGCTGGGCGTTGGACCGGTCGCTCCGCCCGCTCCGGCTGCTGAGAGGAGCGCGGGCGGGCGCTGCGCTGCCCCGGCGCTGTTCCCGGCTCCCCGCCCTGTGAGGGGGCGTCGCTCCGGCCAGGTCGGTGATGCTCTTCGCCTGCATCCCTCTGCCAAAGCTGAAGTGCCGGTTAAGGCACTTCAACTTTGTTCAGAGGAGAGCCAAAAGGCTGTATGCTCTGTGCTTGGGAATCGTACAATTCTCCCTCACCTCATCCTTCTTCAGCTCTCCTAAATTGCATGCTGGAAGCCACACCTACTTTCCTTGAATTAATAGGTCCTGTAGACAAGGTTTTGGGCATCCTGGAGGGGAGGAAAGGGGGTGTTACCATAAAAACACATCTGCTGTTCCAGCCGGGAGAAATGGGCAGCTGGAGTTGATGCAGGTTTTTGAAAAGTGAAAATCTCAGCTGAGCCACCAGATATCTTGAGTACAGATTTTGGAGATCCACGGAGGATGCCACTATACAATGTAGTCCTTGCAGGTTTTTTTTAAAGAAAGCTGTGAGAACTCCACCTCTCTCATCTTGGTCATTAGGGGCTTTAGGGGAAGGTATCAGCTAAAAGAGAACAAGTTAAAAGGCAAGAAAATTAACATTCCAACCTATTCTGGTTGAGTGGAATAATCAAGAATGAAAGTACCCCTGCTAACCTTGTAGATGACTAGGCCAGTCATAGAAACAGGAAGAAAAAAGAAAGGAATATAATTAATTCAGGTTTGGGGTTTTTCCCCCTGAAATTTGTTTTGGCTGGTTTTTTTTGGGTAGTATTTTTACTTCAAGAGAGAGATAAACATTTTCTCTAGCAGATGATTGTATGCCGAAGACCATAGAATAGAGGTCACTTTGTCACCTTTACATCAGCAAAAATAAGGAGCTAGTAGTGTACTACCAAGGATTGCTTTTCAAGTCAGCCTCACCTTTGATGGTTTGTTTCCTGAATTAGGCAATAATGTCTAAGAGAAAATATGACACTGTTACACCTGTGATTGGCTGCCCTAAGGCCTCACTTCTTATTGTAATGGTATGCTGAGTAGAATAGCAATTTCTGTGTATACAAGTCTTTTTGTAAAATCAGTTGCTGAATTTGTGTATGTATTTTAGAAACTAAAATTTAAACAAACCACTTGTACTCTAAATCATTTCTATTTCTCAGTAATCAGATATACACTGAAAATATTAATATTTTAAAACATGTTTGTTATACAAAAAGATTTTCACTCCACAAAACATAAATGTATGATATATTGCTTTTAAAAAATGTTTTCAATCTTCAGCTTGACATTTGCAAGCGATCATAAAATGTATATAAATGTCTGTTAAGAACTGGAAGAGGACTTGATGAGACTATTAAATTCATATCCTTGGGAATTCAGTTTTGAAATGCTCCTGTCTTCTTGAAAAGGTAGACTTTAAATGTCTGGATTGTTATAAACATTTTTGGTCTTTTTGCAAATTTCAGATTTCAGAATGGAGGGGGCACAAAAAAGTAATAAAGAAGGTTCAAACACTAGAGAAAATGCAGGACGTAATCGCACTGGTTCTGTCACTACTCCTGTTAAATCAGAAGATGCTGTAACCAGATCTACTCACCCTGCTCAACGAACAGGAAGTGTTTCCTCTTCTCGTGCGTCTTTTTCTTTTGGAAGTCAAAGTTTGTCTAAGTTTTACCGCCCTAGTGGAGCTCAAAACTTGCAAAGTTCCAAAGCAAAACAGGTTATAAATTTCTGTTTATTTTCTCAGATCATTAAATACAGTTTATTTTAACGGTTAGGTGTTTTTTGTTTTTTTTTTTTATTTTCCTTATATTCAGTTATTTTACAAGATTATTTCTGGTAGAAAGTGAGTGTTTTCAATGTTTGTAACATTCTAAGTTTTTATTTTAAAGTAGTTTATTTTAATAGAGGAAGGAGATGGAGATATTAACTTAATAATTTACACTGAAGCAAAGCTCTATTCTGTTCCTGCAAATATTTACCCATGTTTTGACCTTTCTGTATTAATATAATAAATTGAAATTTTGATAGTGAAAAATAAAACCAGTTAATGTGTCACTGAAATATCTTAAAATCTAGCTAGTATTTTTTTTAATGTTTGTTTTTCCTTGACATATCCTCAGGGTTGACTTTACCTCTTATAAGAATTCTTAATTATTCCTCTGATAGCCTCTGAATGTTTAGATATTTTTAAAGAGTAGGGCATTTATGTAGTTGTATAATACAAGACAGTATTTCAGCATTAACTGCAAGTCAAATAGGTAATTGTTTAGATCACTTTGTGTATTTTTAGTTTGAAAGATGTGTTTCATGTTTTAGGCTCAATACATAAAAGCAAGAGAAAATCGAAAAGCACAAGTTAATGCTTCATATAAATACATTTTTGAAGTTCTCAGTGCCAGGATAGGTTTAGACTCAGCAACTGTGGAAGAAATGATTTTGGATGCCCCTTCGGTGAGTCTGTTCTGTATACTTGTTGATTTAAATTCTTAGTTAAAATATGTAGCAAATTACCCATTTGATTTGAATTGTTATCCATCACTTTGGTTGTTTCTGCCAGAAAATGTGATTATTAAGGCACACAACTCAACTAAAGGATACCTGACTAAATCTTTCAGCTTGGTTTCCTGGCAGATTTGCAAATATTCCCAAGGTTTTTGATTGTGGCTTTTTCATCTTTCCTATCTCAAGGAAAATATAAATATTGCTGTTGTTTTGACCAAAGAGTTTCTTGTCACACCTACACCAGTTCCAACAAATTTTATTCATCTCAGCTTGACATTATTATGTTCTAATGATGATCATTTTTATTTGTTAAGCAAGTTCCCATTGAAATTCCAAAGATTCTGCAAAAATGTGTAACTTCATTGAAACATTTTGAAAATTAAGAGTGTTGTTAGTAATAAGAAGGGCAATTAATTAATCCTGCACCATTTAAATAGTATAATGACATTTGGAAAGACCCACTAAATAATTTCAGTTTTGAGTGCTTTTCTTATTTTTAAATGTTTAAAAGGTGGGATTAAGTGGGTTTGTAGAGTGAATAGATCCCAAACTGTCATTCTTTGTTGTCTTTAGTGTTGTCTTTCACAGTGTTTCAAAGTGATTGAACAAACAGGACAAGCAGTTAAACTGTAGTTTTAGTAGATGATTTTCAACAGCATGGCTGTTGTGAAAAGTTATGACCCTTGACTTCTCTGATCACGTGGTGTTATTTTCGTCTATTAGAGAGATTTGACTCAGCATTTAAAACCCAGCCAGATACTGACTCCTTTGATCAAGTAAATCAATTGTTAGTACTTCAGTTGTTGAGTTAAAAGCCAAATTTAGTCCCAATCCAATTTTTTTGGGTTTTCTTTGTTTACTGATATATATATGTATAATAAAATATACTTAAACAGTCCTGGGGTTTTTTTGTGATATAGAGCATAGAAGTGCTTCAAGTATTGTCCCTTTTTTACAAGTGCTAAATGGCATATAGTTTCAAATCATCCTGACTTCATGTGAAACTGTTGTTCTACGCCAAGTTTGACTAATGCAAACACTTGAGAAATTGAGATATTTTTGATTCTTGAGGCTTCTTTGTTCTAATTTGGTTTTGGTTTTTTTTTTTTATTTGTTTGTTTTTAGGGGTGGTTGATAGTTTTTTTTTTTGTTTGGGGGAAGGAATTAGGTTTAATTTTACTGTCACCAGGACTATCTGAAAACTTTTTATTGTTGGAAATTTTCCCTTTTCAAGTTTTAGTTTATTCATGAACAGTTTAGGTTGTTGGGGCCATGTTAACACTGTCCTTCAACAAATTGTCTTTTAGTAAATTCCCATATACATATCATGTCTTTGACATCCATGAGCTAGGTTTTACCCTTTAAAACATTAGCCTGCATATGTATTCACACGGTGAGTATGTGTACCACATGGTCTTGAACCAGAAGCTCTTTGCAGAATCAGTAGCTGCAGGGACAGCTCATGTCTTACCTCGGGTGTAGAACCATACAACCCCAAAAGTTAGTTTGCCTTTCTCTTTTGTCACTGAGCTTTCAGTACTTTAGCAATTTTCTTTTTCTTTCCTTGTTTTTGGGGTGGGGATTTTTAATGTATTTTTCTCAATTTTAACCTTGTTATTCACTAGTGCCTAGTAACTGAAGCAAAACTGATTTCTAGACCTGGCTTACTTTTGCTTCTTTTATTTTCACATGATGTTGTCTTCTCACAAGAGCGGATTTAAATCTTGCCTGCCTGGGTGTCACTCATTTCCCTATCGCTGTTCTGATTCAGTTTTTATATTTTTTTGTAAGAAATATAAACTCATAAGAAATAATATACCACATCTAGAAGTGCACTCTTTGTCCTTGAACAGGTGATTTATCTCCAGACATACTTGCTTGCTAAATTTCTGATGTTTTTTTGATGGAGAGGAAACAGAAGGTCTCACTACCAAGGCTGAGCCCTTCAGCTGGACAGTTTGAATGCCCAGTCAAATCTTGCTGAGTTAGTTGTCCTTGCAGGTACTTTCAGAGACTGTGAAAGAAGCTGGATTTTGACCAGATCAGTCAATATGTTCTGATCTTCTCTGTGCCTTCTTTCAGTGCTTTTCAGAGCTTTGTTCATTTCCTATTAAATCCCATATCCTGCTTTTACCAGGACACAAAAATTGTCTAGGACAGTTTGAAAATTTGGATTTTGGAAACTCTAGCTGTAATTTCAGGCAGGTTCTTCTGAATGACAATCCATACACAAGCAGTGTTTGTTACAAAGCTTTCCATCCTTACTAACCAAAGCACCTTGTATAACATGACAAAATCAAAATGGACATCTAGAGACCTGTAGTCTCTAATTACTACACATTTTAGGGTGACCAGTTTATGGACAGGTACAGCAAGCTAATTATGGGGCAGCACGGTCTCCCTCAGATGTGATCTCACTGTCCTTCCAGAGGTCAGCAAAATCTTTGTCTTCATGGAAATGTTTTGGAGACAGTGTGGCCAGTTCATGTCTCCAGAATAAAATGCTCACGTGTCATGTTACTCTTCTTACATGAATTAATATTTTACATTAAGGGATACAGTAGCAATAGCAGAGTATGTCAAGTCATGGAAATGTTCTGTGCATGTTTCTAAGTCTCTTATGACCAGTTACTTCAAGTTGGTACTTACTGATCTCTGTGAGTGGCAGAATATCCTCCAATATCTCTGTGTTACTGGACAAGATCATAAATGTTTGATGCACAGTTACCAGGAGCTAGGCCACATGTGTGTGGTTCAGTACTTGAAGGCAATATTTGAAATATCTATTATGCTGTTTTGTATCTTCTCACAATATTTGAGGATAAACCTTGCATGCCAACAAAACTTTAAAAAGCAGGGTGGTGAAATTAGTTTTGCATATCCTAAAGGCACATAAAAATATTTTGAGTAACAAGTATTTACTTTTGATTTAACAGTTGGAAGCCTTTGATTCTTTTTTTGCCAAGCAAGGGAGAAAAGCATTGAAAATTTTCTATCAAGAAGGAAAGGCACCAGGAATAGGTAAATGTCTAGCAATATTAATACAGGCAGATGTAACAGTGCATTGTATTGCTCATTTTGTTTGATGTTTCCCAGAAAAAATCTATTTTTGCTTGTTCAGAATTTTGTGACTTTTTGCTCTAAGAACTGAAAATTCTCATTTTAGATTCATATTTTAAATATTTTAAATACTTGTTTCAAGTCAAATTGTTTAGAAAAAAAAATTCTGAATTTTAACAATTCTTGGGAGGAAGGGTTTAAAACATTCTCCTGAAATATGGAATTAGTTGTAACTTTTTCATATGGGAGTTTTGCCCTCCAGTCATTAGAAAGCACTTTCATAAAACCAGTCTGAATTTACATTTATTATAAATATTTGAAATTTCTCAGTTTTCAGATGCTTGGTAGAGAAGTAGAATTTAATGCCTGAATTCCCTAATGATTCCCTAATCACTGCACATGCTGTCCCCTTACCTATTTATATTAAACTATCAAAGTGCATAGGATTGTATTTGCAGAGGACCCAAGGGTATTCATAGTCTCTGTTTTCTCACTCAGCCCTGATCTCTTGTTTGATAGGATGAATGCGAATAAACAAAGTACCTTAGTCACCAGCAAATTGTTGCAGAATGATGAGCCTGAGCAAATTACCTTTTCTATGCAGTACAGTGTGCCAAAATAGCTTTGAAAGATATATAGTATGTGTTTGGTGTACATTTCTAATGGTGTGGTTAATTACAGTCACTAATGCTTATGGTTTTTGTTCTCTTACAAAAGAAGAAAATAAATTATTTGTGTGTTCAGTTTTCTTTCCCTACATTGATTTAAGCATTTTATAATACCCTCACTTTTTAAAATAGTGACACCTGTGAAATTCCTTTTCAGAGTGTGGTCGGATAATTCCAGGTGCTGCAAAAGGAAGTAAAGTGATGCAATTTTACGTGGACAAGGCACCCGACAAAATCATAGGACTATGCTTATTTTTTGTTCGTTTTAAGAATGACAGTGCTGTAAATGAAAAAACTATACATGAGGTAGCTATTTTTTGTTTCGTTATTTTTTTCAATGTTGACACATACCTAAAATGACCGGTAACTGCATTTTTTGAATGTTAAGTTTTATCACACACTTTGCTCTTCAGTTTGGATGAACAATGAATAGTTGTATTGCTTCAGCAAACACTCAGGATATCTTTTGAATTTAATGTCTTACAGGATTCTTGCTAAAGAAGTCAGCATTTAGATTGATTTCTTATTCTCCTTGATGTTTTTGAAAACCACATCACAACACAGTTGTGATGAAAATCTCTATAAACTACAAGGACACACAGAAGAATTTATTGCAAATACCAGGAGACAAAATTTCACCTGTACCTTTCTGGTTTATGTGTCTTTGAATGTGCAAAATACACATTTATTCTATTTAAATTATGTAGCATAAGTGTTTCTGCTTCATAAGACAAATTCTTGAAAAAGTGTAGGCTGTGTTCTTTTTTATAGCTACACATCTTAATACTCAGGCGGTGCTCGAGGGACTGTAAATTGCAAAGAATCGGTTTTACATATGCATCTTTTAATTAATATAATTCAAATTCTTCAAACAGAAAATCCAATCATAATTTATATATTTTATATTAAACAATTCCATTCCTTTGGAGACCCAAGAAGGTGAAAGAGGAAAAGCAGTATTTGAAGTACAATACAAGACCTGTCTTTATCGGGAGTCTAAATATTGGTCATAAATATTACTTTTGCATCAAGATCCTTCCAAATACATTCCAAATACTGAAGAGATAAGGAAAAGAAATTTATGTTCTAGGAATTTTGTTGCATGAAGTATGTTAATAATTGCTTATTTGAAAGACATTTAAAGTACTGGAATATAGAAAATAATCAGAACTTGTAAAGTTTTGTTTTGGAGAGTAGGAAAAAATTTCATCTCATCCAAAGTAAATACATTCAGTCAGATAACTGCTTCTAATATAATTTCAGATATGAACACCTAGAGCACCTTTTACTCCTTTCATTTCAAGAATTATGAGCTAATTGTAGGTGGGGACATTTATCTACTATTCAAAATTTTCCAAACTCCCTGTATGATAGGGAAATAACTGAAGTTAAAAAAGCATAACCTGACAGCCTTCTCAAACTCTATTAAATCATTATTGACTTCCCTTTTTTAATGAGAACATGATCTTATGGGCACATTGGAGGTGGTCTTTTTAAGATTTTCTCTCCTTAAATTAAAGTTTTAGTTGGCATATTGGAGTGCTTTTTGTAAAAATGCACTCAAAATACTGTTTCCAGAGTAAGTTACTGCATTACTAACAATCATTTTGTTACAATGCAGGAGATCTTCTTTGGTGTTTTCGATGCCACTGAAGGACTCCTACGTGGTGTTAAGAACATGATAGAAAAGGTTTTTCTCCCTGCTATCCTCACAACAACTAACTGGGGTACTTTAAGTGACACCAAAGAGGATACAAAAGACAAACAGAATTTTTTGGAAACAATTAACAGATACCTTTCATTTTTAGAAGGTAAGCATTGCATTTAGGAAACACACTAGAGCATATCTATTTAACGATTTCCATTTAAAAGCAGTAGCACATAGATAAGGTTCTTTTCTCATTCTGAAAGGAAAAATAAAATTATCAATTAGTTGCATAATAAATACATGGGTAGATTATTTTCTTGAGAAAATAGTGATATGTTACTTTTAAGGGGGATCACTGGATTTAAAACTAGAATTTTCTGCTTTATGTGAGTACAGTGAAGTGGCTATTGAAACAACAGAGTGCAAACATAAATATTTTGAAATTTAAATTGCTTGGACTGGTAGAAATTTATTTTAAAATCTTAATTGGTTTTATATTGTAATTGCCTTTTTTTTCAGGTGCTGCAGCAAGCATTGAAGGAACTGTTGAGTTGAAAAAAATAGACTACATAAATTTTTCTGAACTCCGGTCCTTTGAGAAAATAGCTGCAGCGGCTGACAATTACGATACAGTTCACCAGCTAGAGGAAGTACTTATGATATGGTATAAACAAATTGAACATGTAAGTTGTTGTTTTAACACATCTATTCAGCATGAATATAGATAGATGTTCCTAAATGATACATGAGACTTGCCTGTAGTTAGCCAAAAGCTTCAGCTGCTTCTCGACCTGGGTTAAGACAAGTGCTTTTACTTCTATGCACAAGTGAAGTTGAGCAGGTAGTCCTTATCCCTAGGAGCTTATGGTCTAGCAAGAATAAGACTTTCTGAACAGTTAAGACACAAATAGTAAGAAAAAGAGAACAGAAAGATGCAGGAGTAATAACTCCGGTGAGGATCACATATGTATATAGAACATACCTAAGCATACATTACCAGTGAAGTTTCTGCTGCCAATCGTGATGTGAGATACTACTCCTAGAAAGATCTTTGACCAGGACCAGCAGGACATTTTTTTGTCCTGCGTAAGTATTGCATGGGAGGGTCTCAGTTATCCAAGAAATCAGCGTCTGAGACTCCCACGAAAAACACAGAATCCTTTGTCACAGTGAGAATCTGTGTAGATTGGGCATAATATGTATAGTGTGTTTAGCTCACAAGAATAAAAACGTAAAAGACATCTAAAAAGAGCTGTCTGCACTTTTATCTCCATAAAAATGAGTACATTTATGGATGATATTTAATAATTTTATTACAGTAGGTCTTGAAGGTTTTTACTGGTGATTTTTACATTTGGTGCATTTCAATTCATAGATTCTGATTAAATAGAGAAATACAGGTATATGCTGATATTCACCCAGCTTACGACAGGAGTTGAAAATGTGTCTCAATTGCCTTAATTTCAATTTAAGAATATGATTAAGTGCAATTCAGACTTCCAAATGGGAACTATTTTCATGTTGTCATTAACTGCAAGCTTGTTCCTTATTAAACGAGTATCCTGAAGAGTGTTTCTTCTTTATAATGGCTTGTCTATTTTCTGTAGTAGACATTTGATTTTTTTTTTTTTTTTTTAAATTGGTTGCAGGTTCTGCTCGAGAGCAAGCAGATAAGGAAAGAAGCTAATGATTCGGGTCCACTGACTGAACTGGAGCACTGGAAATATATATCTGCTAAACTGAACTTTATTATCGAGCAGATCAAAGGACAAAACTGTAAAGCTGTCATTAATGTTCTAAGAGTTGGACATTCTAAACTACTAAGGGTAATTATTTTTTCTTTTTTATTTGTTTTTTTACTATAGTAGTCAAAGCTTATGTTTTCAGGGTTTTTTCATTGCATCTAAAAGAGATTTGCTGAGGAGAATTAAAAGAGAAAAATTTAGGTATGATGCTGGTGTGCTTAAGGTATTAAGATAAACCACAAGACATTACAGAGATAAGCCAAAAATGATCATAAAATATGTGATATCTAAAAAAAATGAAGTAACTTTTGTTGCTTGCTTTGACAATGCCTTTTAAAAATTCATTTACCAAGGTTTACTTCTGGCAAATAAGTGCAAATTAAGGAAATAGTTCACTGTGTATGAAGTTTTACAGTACTGTTTTCCCACTAGACATGGCAAGAGTTAGACGCCAGAATCACAGATGCAGCAAATGAGTCAAAGGATAATGTGAAATACTTAAACACACTTGAAAGAGTTTGTCGGCCCCTTTATGTCACTGATGTTGTAAGTATGCCTTTCATCATTTTTTAAGCATAGTTTAGGTATTTACCTAGAATGCCCAGAGCAAAATGAATCTTCTTGTACTTGATTTAAAGGGATATTTTCTGATTTACATTTCTATTTTTTGGATTTTTTTCTAAATGCCTGTCAAGCTAAATGTTGAAGCATTAGTTTATTTTATATATTACATAAAATATGGTATTTTAGAATAAGTATTTAGTCAATAAACATAAATACATATGATTGCCTAATAAGTCAGTCCTATTACCAATATTATTTCAAAAAGCAATTAAACAAGGTACATATTTCATAATACAAGAATCTCAAAGCACGCCTTCAACTGAAAATTCCCTATGTGTCAGTGAACAATCACATAGCTGAAACCAAAGTGCCAAAATTCCAGTGTTATAGACAATAACAAAACCTAATGAGGTCCTAAATGGGTAAAATAATGTTTAATATCAAATATAGTATTATCTGCTTCCATTTGCAGAAGTATGATCTAGTTAGCATTTAAATAATTACTTGTAAATGTACACTATTCAGCCCTAGTTCAAGATATTAGTTAATAGGTGTAGGAACTATTAATTATTATAACAAGTGAATTTTCCTAATGATTGTTGCAGAATAGGATGAAAGGAGGAAATACTCTAGAAAAATAGTGCTCTCTTGTTTTGAAGTCCTTCATGTTTTGGTCCTATATGCCTCCTGTCCTCTGTCAGGAAGTGTTGCATTTCTTTTGAAGCTCTGGCAGCTTAGGACCATACTATGAAGTTTGAACTGAGGGGAAGCAAAAAGACTGATAATATATGACACAGAGCAGATACTGCATGGAATAGCGTAAGAGACAGGTGTGATAAACAGTATTACTAAGCTGTTTATCTTCATCTCTTCAAAATACCACTAGAGGGAGCCAGGTACCAGGCCATCGTGATGAGCTACTTCATAGGTGTAACGAAGGCGAAAATACTTTTTATCTCCAACTACCCATTTGTGGTTGAAAACCCACTGAAGAGTTCATAATTTTACTAATATAAGATAGTTAACTACTGTTCTGTGTTTACTCTGGAACAATTTGGTATATCTGAATTTCTGTTTAATGTCTTTGAACGTGTTCCAGAGATCAAGTTAATTCAGGTAAGATTTTCTTTGGTATTCAGCTTAAAAAACAATGATATACAAGCTCAATATACCCTCGTTTATAGGGTATACAGAACTTCATTCATTTATACAGAACTTCACTCTCTATTGAGTTGAATTCAATATGTGGTGTGGAATACTGTTCTGTATATTAGCGAATGAGGAATGGAATACATGCAGATTTAATATGATACTTTGTGTATCATAAAATACAGCATTTTGTGTGTGTAGCATCACATGGTGAGATTTATAGCTGAAGTGGGTTAATATATGAAAATTCAGACTAAACATTTAACTTAAGTCTTTGAATCAAAGAAATTTCTGTACAATCTGGTATTCAGGGGTTTATTCTTTGAATTGAAATTGTAATTGAAAAAGAAAACCGATAGACTCAGAGCTTCCTGTTTCCATTTCAGGAGTGGTGGTGGTGATGAACAATGTGGACACAGATGATTATTATTATATCATATAGCATTTCTTTCACACTCCTGCTAAATGCAAATGCCTGCTATGTCTACTCACACTATAAGTTTGCTTCGAGTTTGCAGCCCAAAGTTAGTTCCAAGAGCTTGGTTTCTCCATTGAGGGGTGACAGCCAAAATTACTTTTCTTGTTGTTATGAATTACATTTTGACAAGCCCCTGATAATGTTAATGTATTATAATTTTTCACCTCTCTTCTCTTTTTTTTTTTTTTTTTCCCCAATACTTTGGAAGTGATAGAGTTGCAGAGTACTTGTAATTCCACAGTAGGATTTTAATGACAAGAACACTGATTACACGAAATATGTGAAAGGTTTAGGTGTTTCATATGGTGGTTGAATGAATTAGGCATTTTTTAATGAAACTAACATTGGGACAATTATTCCATAAGTTTTATGATATATCTGAATTAAACATTTTATGTAAAGGTTTTTATCACAATGAAATTGCATATTTATCAGCCCTACTTAAAGGAAAGCAGCTTTGAGCTGCTAGAAAAATATTTCTGACTGTGCCAAAAAATGCAACCTGTACTTTTTGAATCGGTTTTCAATTTTCAATTTTGTTCATCAAAATAACATATTAAAATTATTCGTAGCTTATAATACCTTTAATCTGATTTCTTGCCAACTGATCAAGTATTTTTATTGTTCTTATTAGTTGAGGTCTGCAACCTTATCGAGCATGGTTAGTTTTTTCTTTTACAAGAAACCTTTTGTTAAGTTACCAGGTCATTTTATAGATTGGTTCATGTGATTTGGGGAAAAATGGAAATTAAAAGTTGTCAATAGAATAGAAATATATTTGCTAAGAATAGGAAGTAAAATTTTTCTCAAACCTCTGCTTTAAGGTATCAATGACACATGGAATACCAAATTTGATAAAGGCTATACAAATGATTCATGGTGTTTCAAAATACTACAATACTTCTGAGAGAATGACGTCATTGCTTATAAAGGTAAATATATTAAGCAAAATATTAATTATTAAAATTATGTAATTTTCCAGAAGAGAAATTTTGTTTAAATCAGGAGAACATTTGTTAGAATACTATAATGAATAGTGGGGGTCTGCATGGGAGTGGAAGAGAACTCTGTTGATCAGGGAGGATTAAACTTGGATTACAGACTTATCTTCTGGAAGGAACTTTGTTGTTATTCTTGGTTCAGCAATGTCAATTTTTTTCTTATGTTCTTGATTAATCTTCGGATCTGAAATCAGAATTCACAGACTCCACAAAGATTCTTTTATTATCAGCCTTGAACACCTAATTTGGCAGATGACCATCAATCTGACCAGGCCATCCTCTAAACAGCGTGAAAGACAAAGGTTTCTGTTTTCAGAAGTCATACTTGAAAAGTTAATTAAACTTCAGGTCATAAACTTTTCCACTTCAAAAAGAAAACTAAGACAGGCTATGTGTTTATACTTATGTCTTTTGCAGAATCCAGGTATTCACTGCATGAAGAACTGTTTTGAATAATGGTTTTATAACATAGAAATCCTTTATAACTAAAACACACACCTCCAGCAAGCACACAGAGGAAATTCACAGTAATCCTCATTACACATGTTTTTTGTTTTTTATTTTTTTAAACACTCCAGGGTTTAGTGTCAAGTTTTGTTACACTTCAATTTGAATTATGGTATTAGGAAATACATGCTTTTTTGAGGCCATATTTATTCATGGCTGGGGTTGTTCTCCATATATCATAGGTTAGATACATATTACCTGTTGTATAATGGTTTTTCACGTGTTTGTGTATTGACTCTTGCTAGTGTCTATTATTTAATGCTCCAAGGGAGTGCGCATTTTAGTAAAAAGTCTAACAACAAACTGGTTACATGAGACTGTGCCAAGAAATAGCAACAAAAAATATTTGATTTCAGCGGTTTAAGGTCCCCTTTACTGTTGGTTTCCACTTAATGATCGTGAGAGGTGACATTGGAGGTCCTATCTACAACTTCATCAGTCATTTTATTACCATTTGAAGCTGCCTTTGGTTTGGCAGTTTTCAGTCTTTATTCAGTTAAGGATTCTTCAGACCTGCTTTACAGTACTCTCATGTCAGAAGACTTGTTTTGAATTGTTCATATTACTTAATAGACAAAACAATTATCTACACGTAGCTGTTCTCTGCGATACGTCTTTTATATCTGCACATACTCCTCTCTCTCTTTCTGTTATTACTAAATTTGGAGTTTTGTTGTTGAGAAGTAGAAGAATCTTTTCTCCTTTTTATAGCCATGGGAAACCAAGGTAAAGGCATACTGCTAGAATAGCAAAGTCTTTAAGGGCAAAGTCTTTAAATAAGGATGCACGTGCTGCAAAGTGTAAAGTTGACAATGTAAGGGAAGAACAGTTGGAATTAAATAAATTCTTTTTGTTCTTGAATTATGATTGAAAACCTTCTGTGTTTATGTATATGTATTGCTGAGTTTATGAGACTTACAAATATGTCCTGGGACTAAATGCACTTCTGGGAGTGTTTGTTCTCAGGTTTTTTTAGGGTGTTTGTTGTGCTTATTGCATATAATATTTAGCTACTATTATTCCCAAAGACAGCATTTATTCAAAATCTGATAGTACTAATACATGCATGTGGGAATTTTGTTAAATTTTGTGTAAAAGGCAAATTTCCTGTTAAGCTTGAGACCTACTTTGTTTTTTTGTCTAGGTTACAAATCAAATGGTCACAACATGTAAAGCATATATTACAGATGGAGGCTTGTCTCAGGTCTGGGATCAGGAGACATCGATAATCACTGAAAAAATTAAGGTTTGTATTTTGGTGGTTTATTATTTACCTATCAAACCTATGGGTTACCTATTGATATCACAAGGAAGTCCGTATCAATATGTATGAAGTGCTTCACACATCTTTGCTCTTTTATTTCGTTATGCTTTAAATATTTTCCCAATTCTTAGCCCATTGGTGTTGCTGAAATTAGAATGGTCTCATCTTTATCACTGTCGTCTGTCACTGACCTTGGAATTGGCATCTTCACCACGTGCACAGCCAAGGAATTTTTCCATCCTGCATAATCCACATTCTTCACCCTTGAAGAGGAGGGGGCATGGAAGAGGGGGTACCTTTGGTATGGTACCATCTTCCTCTGTCATGGGGAACCTGGTATTTGAATAGACATGACTTTTATACAGTAGTTCCTACAAATACAAGATTTCCTTGGCATATCATGAAAGTGCATTGCTAAGGTAGTCTTCCTCTTTCTCATCTGATAGTGACCTATGAAGAACAAATCAAGTGCATGCAGTGTTCCAGGGCAAAACATGTGCAGCTCTGGGGTTACTGCTTGCCAATGCGGACATCATTTCCACCTTCTCCTTTATCAGACCTCAGCTACTGAGTTCCTATCGTACTCAAAAAGGCATAGAATGTCATAGTCCCTTAAAAATTAGGTCCAGAGGTAAAAAAGAAAATGTATTTAAATATATCTTTCCTGACTGACAGGATGATATGATACTAATAATTCATCTCTTTCATTGAGGCAATCTTGAGGCCATTTTACAGCTGACAAGCCCTCATTATTCAATGATAGAAATATATACCCAGTTTCTAATCATGTTGATCAGTCTTCATTCTAGTATATGTGTATTTTTGAAGATCTGAACATTCCTTTCAATAAGGACCTCTTTTTCTATTTCCTGTAATTCATAAACACTTGTTATATATATATCTACATATTCAGACAGCCTGGTAACTTCCAGTATATGTGATGAAATCTGCTTTCTCTTTGTTAAGAATGTCATGGTTTAGCCCATCCCCCTCAGTTTTAGGGTAGAAGATGGTTAGTTCCTGGTGAAATTCCGGCTAGGTAGCCAATTAGAAACTTCTCTGACGTCTCCACGAATTCCATATTTAACACAAACCGGAAAAGAAGGGTTGTTGTTGTTGTAGTAGTTGTGAGTGGCGCAGAAAGAAATTCGGAGCCATGATGTAAGTGAAGAGGCAGCAAGGCCTCCCCGAGTGGGGGGCCAGACTCCTCCGCCCCTGGCCTTGGGCCAGGGGCAGGCATGGCACTGAATCTTCTGGTCAAAGCATGTAGCAAAAAAGTTTGTATTCCACTGACTACACACTTTGCATTCCTCAGCAGTCATAGTTTTTACATCTGATGAGGTATTAGTGTAGAACTCTTTGTTATGGGGACCCCCACCCCCAATGGATCAGGAGTGTGACCATCATTCTGACATTGAAATTGCAACAATCAAGTCTTGTCGCTGGATCCACGGGTGGTGATATCTTTCTTCTCTACTATCTCTTCTTGTCGTTTCCTTCTTTTTCTTTCTTTTCCTTATATATTTTCTTTGTGATATTTTCATAGAAAGGAGCTAGAAAGGCTGCATACCTCCTTTCTGGTGCAACCAAATTGTTTTCAGAATAAACCTGCCACATATATGCACTGGTCATTCAGTGTTGTTTCACTCTAATCCATTCCAAAGGATCTATAAACAAGAATCTCAATTACCCTGTCTCAGAGGCACGGGTCTTAACAATAATCAACTGATTCTTCAACATCCCTTTAATTCAGGCTTGTCAACATACATTAATTTGTATAATCAATTTCTTTTAAGTCCTCTAAGAGTTCCAAACAGACTGCTCTGTTATGCCACATCCTGTCCTTATGCAGAGGACAGTCTGATAATTCTTACTTAAATTAATAGCTTTTCTTGTTCATTCTGATCATTTGGACATTTCCAAATGTCTCATTTAGAGCAGAAGCCATCAGCTGCTCTCTGCTGGCCTCTAAACCATTACTTGCTTTCACAGGAACTAAAACTTTCCTGTTCTTTTTTTGGTGACTCATTTCCCAGTGTTACGTCTTTTACTGTGCTGTAGTTCTATTGTGTGTTCATATGTTGCAAACATTTACAGCAGATACCGAAAGAAAACCATTGTATGTAAGTTGTTACTGCCTGTTGACTGAAACTAGATTCAGTGATAATTAACCACTTTGGAATGAGAGGCAGTTTGAGTTCCCTGGTCTCTTACCCATAGTGTAATGAGTATGTTATTTCTTCCTTCACTTTTTAGGATTGCGTGTGTCTGTTGAAAGAATACCAGAAATGCTTTCGTGAAGCTAAGCAAGAGATTTTGGAAACTCTAGGAGAAAAGGCATTTGAAGTATCAGAAATGTACATTTTTGGAAAATCCGAAGCTTTTTGTAGGAGATTAGAAAAAGTGAGTATACTGTGTGCTGTTATTATTGGTGAAGAAGTGCCTCTCCAAAGAGCAGTTTACAAAGTGGACACTTGTCAGCATACATGCTCCTTATGATCCTGTAAAAGAGTTGATAACTCTTTACTGAGAGAAATTAGGTACTTCCACAGAGTAAGTCAACCCAACACTTTAGGCAATTACCTCACAATTGCCTTCTGAACTTGTGACTTTGTCTCTGTCAGTGTGGAGAGAAATAACCTAATTATCTAGACTTACATCGTTATTGTAGGAGGTTTAAAATTATGTGAAAAATAACATACCTTTGCTTTTTTGAATGATATTCTGTTACTGCTAAATACAATTCTTCAGATGATTCTGCTGTTTGGTGTGGTCTTAACATTCAGCTTGGTAACCCAAAAAAGGGATTTTAAACTAGCATTGGTAGAGTTTGTGTGGAAAAGATAACAGATTCTGCTTCTTGGTGCAGAATAAGGTCAGACAAGGGATAAGACAATAATGGGGCAGTCATCACAGGGTAGGAATTCCGTGAGTCTTTGATGCATTTCTTCATCACGAAATATACATACTGCTCTGTAGGATTGTTTTTTTTATTCTTTGAAATATCTTTTTGTTATCAGTATGCATATGTAACGTTTTAACTCTTTCCATATTACTCTATTGAATCTAGCAGTCAAACATAAAACATAAATCCTCTATCATAAAGAAAAACAATGATTATTTTACTTCGTGTTGGATTGTGGTGAGAACTGATGTTGAAAACTGGATTAATGATGCTTTATTGAAGATATTTGATTCAGAAGCTCAGAAACGATACATTTGTGAATGCAGTAGTTAGAGAAGTGGCTGTTTATTTTATTTTACTCATGTTTTAGTTTATAGAGGAAGTAACAAATAATTTGTTATGAGCATGAATATAATGTCTATATTTTAGATTACAGAGATGATAGCTGTAGAAAAAACTTTTTCTGCCCTGAGCCTGTGTGCAATTGAAGGTATAGATCTTATGGCAGTAAAATTCAAGAATATCTTCCACATATTTCAAAAGAAACAATATGACTTCCTTGATCCACAAAACACAGAATTTGATGTGGATTTTGTGAAATTCACGGCAGAAGTTGAACGTTTAGAGGTAAGTAGTATTGCTGCCTATAATTAACTCATGGAAGAATCTCCTCACTACTTGCTCAGTATCAAACTGAGTGTCAGTGAGACTTTGGGTTGTTCCTCCTAACAAACAGGAGTTTGTGTTTGTCTGGAGGGAGGCTTTTTCCATTCTTTCTTCTACTTTCAAATGCAGGTGTAAAATAGATCAAAGAGTCCCCACTGATGGTTGTTACTCTGCAACCAAAACCAAAAAATTATGAGACCTGAGAGAATGGTCTACATGGATGCCATTTATTAGCCTGGAGAAACATGCTTAGATTTTGGGCAGAACAAAGCTGCAACTGATCTATTTCATAGAATTGTATGACATTTTAAGAGATTATTTGGCTGAAACTAGCTGTTCATTAATTATATTAAGCATGGACTGGTGAAGGGTGGTATTTTGTGCTTTAAGCAGTAACAGTTTCGAATGTTAAGAAAGTATCAGGTGTCAAAATAGTATTCTATGACCAGAAAGAGCATACTAAATTATATATTCTTTAGACACAGCTACAGACCTTTATGCGTACCTGTTTTCGGAGAATTTTGTCTTCACAGAACTCACTTCAGTTACTTCAAAGGTATTGGCAACTATGTTTTAAGGTATTTTAAACTGACTTCAAATTATTGATTAACACGATTTAAGTAACAGAGCTATTTTTAGAACAAAGGGCTTAATTGAGAATTTTTCTTTACTGATGTTCTGAACCACTTAATAATCACAAAATACGTATTTTAGCTTTCCTATATGAATCAATATATTCTATTTCTTAATTTCATTAGATTATTTTGTATATATAAGAGGATACTAAAGGAAAAACCTAAAAAAATACAACAACAAAAATACCCAGCTAGGAGGAATTTTTCCAGCTTGCTTAAAGTTGCTCAAAGCAAAGAAGTTTTCCAGATTCAGAAGCACTTCCTAGATTTGTGCTTCTTTCACTTATGTAAGGTTCATATACCCAAAATATATTAAAAAAATTATTTGTGTTTTACGAATGTCATTTTGGGTACTAATTTTTAATACAGGTTTCAAAATCTGAATATGCCATGCCTTCAAGAAGAAACAGAACATACAGCTGGTTGTATTCTTCAACATTATGTAGCAGAACTTGAAGCTACTAAAAAGGTATTCAATTTCTTTTCAATAAATTGTAAACATCATGTTAAAATAGGAGCAAGTATTTTAATATGAATTTTTATTTACTCTGCCTGTTTCACCAATTGACTATCAAAGCTCAGTTATTATACTTCCTGTTACAGTAAAGAGACCTTAGTGTGTGGTCAACACAATAAACATGGTTGTGCAGGCATATATGTAATCACAATTTTATTCTTTAAACCAAAATATTTTCTGTTATTCCTTCTTCAATTAAATTTAAAAAAACATGTTCTCCACTTGCTGTGTACATTACTTGCATGCACCTGTTAGTTTCTTTTATTATTTGAGATCTCTACAGTTAATTTTCATTTATAAGGTGCTATTATCAAATGCTGTGACAGCATAAAATACATGTAAAATGAAGTTAAATTGTGTTTATGTTCATGATAAAGTAATATTTCATGATTTGTGGGGTGCACCATGACTGTAGGATGAGAATTAACTTCTGGTGACTGTTCACATAACTTGGTAGTAATCTTTTAGAGAAAAATTAATCTAACTTGACTTTATTTGTCTGTAAAATAAACTTCTGCATCAGAACTAGATGTCCAAACTCCCTTTCTATTCAAGAAAGAAGGGAGTATTCTGGACTTAGTTAGTCTGATTCATTTCATGTAGCAACATGAAGATTTAAATAATTCCCTCCAAATGGTCGTTCTGTGTAAAGGGAATCTGGAAAACCAGACTGATGAAAATTTTTTGAGATGTTTACGTTTTGTGAGATCAATGCCGCAAGCTGACATGAGGAGCCAAGTGACTATAAACGCTGCCCTTATTAGAGAATGATTCTCCCAAACAATGTCTTAAAATCGTAGCCTAGCAAAGCTGCTCTGAACCACGCTTTTCAGTGTCCTTTCTCTACCTACACGCTGTATATAACACTTCCTGAACCTGTAACTGCTGGCTCAATTTCAATAACATGTTTACTGCAGCACTGCCTGCTCAAAAATCATGTAGCCTACCCCTGGCTCTTTTTGACCAGGGGAAAAAACCTCAAAACCAGGTATATTTTCTGAGAGGGTTTCATTCAGGTCAGCTCCTCTCGTAACTTTCCTGTGAAGCTACTCGAATTTCTTTTGTTGGGACTGTACAGGAGTCAGTGTAGGGTTAAGAAGACATAAGTAAGTGAAGAGTTGTGTCATCACAGAGTCTGCATTGTCACAACATGAGTTTTCATGCTGGAAGTTGGGTGGATACAAATACTCCTTTCTTCTGTTGAATAACATGTCTCAATTATACTGACTAGCTCTAACT
This sequence comes from Oxyruncus cristatus, assembly GCA_013399855.1. Lineage (NCBI taxonomy): Eukaryota > Metazoa > Chordata > Aves > Passeriformes > Cotingidae > Oxyruncus > Oxyruncus cristatus. The sequence goes on along the minus strand of VXAY01007347.1, from coordinate 1,027,102 downwards.
ATTATTAGGCATTATTAGATTGGTTTTTATCTTTGCCAAGCAAGTTATTTTTAATAAAAAGTCACTCCCACTGCAATACTGGTTTTAAAGTGATTGACTAATTTGCCAATGCAAAGTTTGTATGAGATCATTTTAGGCCAACTTTTTTTTTACTCTAATGTAGCCATTCAGTGAGAAGGACCCATGTTTTTCCCATCTTGGGCACAGAGAAAAGCATGGGCTGCTTACCAGGAATATCTACATGCATATTGATTAGAAGTTAGTAGAAAAGTGCATATCATAGAATCCTAGATCATCCTGATTTGGAAGGGGCCCACAAAAATCAGTGAGTCCAATCCTGATGTGTTAGCTAATAGTCAGATGCGTGTGACGGAAGAAAATGATGACATTTCTATCCAGATAAAACTCTCAGTTAACGATATAGCTTAGACCTCTCCTGATGCCAATTACCAAGAAAAGGAGGAAAAACCTCACAAGGTTTCTCCGAAAACCACTTGCTTAAACAGCTTGCTTTCACAGCAGATGGCTCTTAAGTGATGTAGCTGCACCTGTCAGGCTTGGTCTTGAATACTGGCTGCTCAGCTCCTAGGTTTGCAGTGCCTTCTGGTGTACTTAGAGCTCTGGCATAAGTAAGCACAGCTAAAGTCATCATGAGTTAATGAAGACAGGAGACTTACTGGCAGTGATAGCAATGTGTCCACCTCATAAACATAGCAAATCAGAGAAGATAGATATTTTTCTCTCCATGAACTGCTGTGTACCTCCACACAAATTTAATCTGTTTGGGAGGAGGAAGAAGTTGTGGTACCTGACACAACAATTTAACATTACAACAAATTTTTTTAATCCATGTGTTTAATGATATTGTTCTTACTGTAGCTTTACCAAAGTCAGAAAGATGACCCTCCTCTGGCTCGAAACATGCCACCTATTACAGGAAAGATATTGTGGGTGAGACAATTATTCAGAAGGATAAATGAACCAATCAGCTATTTCCATGTAAGTTGATGTGAGGAAAAAGTAGGTGTTTTGTGTAACAGTGAACTGTCTTACTTTAGCAGAGTGATTATAAAGTTTCTGGCTATGATAATGTCTCTTATTATATGCTGGGCGGCATGTTTATTTGTATGGGAATACTTCTCTGCAGTAACCATTGCTGTAGATCCAGAATGTTGTATTAGAATAAAATAGACTATTTCAGTTGGAGGAGATCTATAATGACCGTCTAGTCCAACTGCCTGACCCATTCAGGGCTGACCAAAAGTCAAAGCATGCTGTTAAGGGCATTGTCCAAAAGCCTCTTAAACACTGACAGGCTTGGGGCATCAACCACCTCTCTAGGAAATTTATTCCAGTGTTTGATCATCCTCTCAGTAAAGAATTGCTTCCTGATGTGAAGCCTGAACTTGAACCATTCCCATACATGCTATGACTGGATCCCCAGGAGAAGATCTCAGCACCTTCCTCGCCGCTTACCCTTCTCATGGAGCTCTAGAGAGGAAGGAGGTCTCCCTCAGCTTCCTTTTCTCCAGACAAGCTCCAAGTTCTCAGCCGCTTCCTCATTCCTTCCAGCTTTTACATCAGCTTTGTTGCCCTTCTCTGGATGCATTTAAGGACCTTCTTAATCTGTAGGGCCCAGAACTACACACACTGCTTTCCTGTTTCCCTCAGATGGGAACATGAATCATCTGATCTGCTCCAAAGAACACTGGCATAATTAGCATTACTGATTAAAAAAGGAAACTTTTACGATGAGGTTTTAGTTTTTCAATTTTGAGTAGAACTGAGCATTCATTTCACTGTGAATTGCATGTATTTATCACAGTGTAATAAAGTAATTGCTCTTACCCCTGTTAAATATTTAGTATTTATTCCTTACAAGTTTTTACTGACTTTATTCCCCTATGAATTGGAATCATAAATACTAGATACAGTTTTTAAGAACTCTGTAACTATAATTCATAGTATTAGCTTAGGTTGTATATAGTCAACAGTTAAATTGAGAAAAACTCAAGTGGTATGAGTTTTTTTGGATATAGTTTTAATTTTAATGCACTATTTTTTAATAGAAAAATTCAAATATCTTGGCAAGTCCAGAAGGTAAAGCAGTTGTTCAATCATACAACAAACTTGCGTATGTGTTGGTGGAATTTGAGGTACTCTATCATAATGCGTGGATGAAGGAAATGTCACAATTAGAATATCGTAAGTAATTAAATATGTACTTGGCTTGTTTAAACTGTAACTGAATGCTGAGTTAGCACAAATCCAATCAGATAGGTTTTTTAAGCCTCATTTACCCTTAAAATTTGCAAATTATTCATGAGTCAATAAGCAGGCTCAGTAATACAGTTATGGTGCCTCAATGACCTTGAAACTTGATTTTGATGCAGAGGATTGTAGATCTGGTACACTGTTTGACGAATGACTGCAAACAGAAGTGATACAAATTTAAGACAGATAATTTTGGTATTAAAATTTTTATATGTACTATTTAATAAGTCTTCCTGTTTTCTTTCCACTATAATAATTTATACAGTTGTATTATTCGCTTGGGTCTCATCAGCTTTATTGGACAATAAAGTATTCCAGGACTTTATGCCTGGAAATGTTTGATATTCAAGTGTTGTGTTTCCAGGTCCTTATAAAATTAATTTCATAATTTTCTAACTTGTTGTCAGAAAAAATATGCCACAAATAAGACTGGATCTGAGTCTTGTTTAGTTTATGATGAGAAAGGCAGAGAGCCAACATGGTGCAAGTCAGTTGTATATACTTTTAACTGAAAACAATGTGAAGCTATTTCACAAGTAACCATTCATACTTAATCACTATATAATAAAATTACAAATCTGGATTCCATAATAATTTTTAGAACAGAAACTATTGTTTGTCTTAGAAACTGATATTAGAATGTCTTTACAGCCCTACAAGCCACAATATTTGTGCGTCATCCTAAATCCGAGAAGTTCCTGGTTAATTTTGATCCTCAAATTCTTGAGATTGTGAGAGAGACCAAATGTATGATCAAGTTGGGTCTGGAAGTACCAGAGCAAGCAGTAAAGATAGTAATAATAGAAAATAAACTGAAGTCAAACAAGTTGCGCTTAGAGGTAAACTTGAAAAGTGTCATGATTGCTGTTTAAAAAAAATTAAAAGAAAATCTGTTAAATCAGAAAAAGATTTTTTTCTGTAGTTATATAAGATATAAAGATTTATTAGATATAAGATAGATTTTATTAGATATAAGTCTGTTTAAATAGAAAAAGAATTTTTTCTATAGTTATATAAGTACTAATCCTGGGTATGGAGTAGTTTAAAGTAAATTTGTGCAATGCACAGGTGGACATAGAAGGGGGTTTCGTTTGAAACCCCCCTGCTAACTGCTGTGGGGGCTAGTAGATACTTAAATATAAAAATATAAACTTCTTATACTCCATGGCAGGTTAAATATACTCTGGTGATTAAATAATAAAACACATACAAAAAGTGTTCACTGTCTGAAAATCAATAAAACAAAGTTTTATAGGGTTTTTCAGAAGGAAAGGTTGTAGTTAGTCTGGAATATTTTGAAAGTTGGTGAGCCACAAAAATATGAAGAATTTTTCAGATTTACCTGCCAGAGAAGTCACATTTCTGATACTTTTTGTAGTATTTGCTATTGTAGTATTTTGAGAAGCCTATACTTGTGGATGAGGTGTACCATACAAGATTTCTCTCAGTGTGTGTACGGCATAAGAGAAGAGGATATTTTAAAATTGACTTCATATGTGAATTTAAGTATCTAAACCACATTATATTCAGTTTTGGGAGGGCATTGCAAGTTACAGTCACTAAAACTCAAGCTTTCTTTAGCTCTAGAGAAAGATGATACTTTGTCTGGCTTTGTGCATTAAGACAGTGTTACTCAAAGGTGGCTTTTGTTCTTCCTTTTATAGTATGAAACATTAGTTCCTAGAAATGATGTTCATAGGTATGTCTGTGTTAAATTCTAAAATTGTTTCCAAATAGATCCTTGTGCTGCTTTGTATGTTTTTTCTGATGATTTGATTGTATAACACATTGTTTGCTTCAGTAAAGAAACGCTTGAAATATTCTGCTTGATACTACCCTTTCTAATAACTAACAGGGTCTTGTCCAGTGTTATGAAGACTTGTGTCGAGAAACACCAAGTATTTTTGTAAATCTACTGACTCCAAAAATGCAAAAGGTTGGTATTGCTAAATGCACTCCAGTATATTCATAAGAAGTCACAATAACTTAATTATCATTTAAAATATAATTCAAAATTCTTGAATATTTCAATGGATCTGCATATTGCAAACTTAATGAAACTTCACAAAAACCTTTAATATCAGCAATTTGCACTTTGTATCCCTCATGTAGTGCTCAAGTAATCTGTATTACAATAGAATACTCTTAGTGCCTATGAGAGCCCAGTAGAACAAAAAATATGGACTTCGGGGATCTATTTATCAACACAAATCTCTGGCTTTGATATGGAAGTAAATTATCACTTATTCCAGTTTTAGAGGTTTTAACTGTGCTTTTCATTTAGCTGAAATGCTAAATGTCATGAATCCTGTCTTTGCTTGGAGAGAATTATTACCCTTGTGAATTGAGTCTCTTCGGTGGGGTAGAAAGGTCATATGCTACACTAAAGGTACAGTTTTATTAGAGATGCAGAATGTCTGTCCCACCAGCCATTTCATTTTGCCAGACATTTGCAAGTGTATGTATGTGGTTGTTCTATGTAACTCTCCCCTTTTTGTTTGTACGTAGTATCATCAAAAGGTCACAGAGCTTGTGTAAGTTTATGTAACTACATAGTTGGCATATACTGAAGTGTGAGAAACAAAAAGCGTGTCCTTCTCTTAAGACTTAAATAATAAAAGATAAAGAGATAAAGTAATGGTAGTTCTCACTTTAATGATACTACTGTAAACATGATTATATCATAAAGGGAATCATACATCTCTGTGTTAGAGAAAACAACTGGCAGAAGAGAAGGGTGAGTATTGTACAAACAACAGAAAGTTAAAATGTTTTTTGAAGAAGGGAGAGAAGCCTTTGGTGTATAGGAAGAAGAGAGGAAAGCACAAATCCAAAGTTGGAATGAGCAAATCTAAGCTGATGATTAGATTAGTGCCATAGTAAGACAGCAACCTATGGAGAGCCTTGCAGTGTTTCTAGATTGACTATGTTGGTTACCAGTAACAATATTGTCCCAATACACTGGAGTTTTCTCAGCAATTAAGCAACATTAAACTTATGTCTCTTCAAGGATGATGGGATGACAACATTTAAAATTGTGGTGGCTCTATACTGGTAAATCAGTGAGAAGTTTTTTGAGTATTAGGCAAAAATTTCAGAGGAGCTCTGTGAGAGTCTGAAAAGGATGATTTTCATTGCTTGGCAGTAGTATTTGTTTTCTTGAGTACCATCTCCTTTAAAGGTACAGGATCTGAAGTGAAAGAAGGGCCTTGGTGTAGGTCATACAGAGACAGGGAAAAGAGATGATTTCACCTACATGCTGAACATCTTGATGACAAATCCAGAAGAAACAGCCCATGGAGAACCAAGAATTCAATAATGGAAATAGTAGGGAAGAGGGGATGTTTTAAAATAACATTGAGACTGTAAGAAAACTTGGAGAGGATTGATGTGATTCAAAATGAGAAAAGTGAAAAATGTCATTACATAGACACATGAGGTAGAAAGATAAGTAATTATACTCTTGACAGTTTTCAGGATATATGTTAATAGTGGACTTGATTTTAATTTCAGGATGTAGTGAAAACCACTAAAAGACAAGTAACAAGGACAATAGGAAAGGGAATATGTTTGCTGAGGATGTTGCTTAGTATGCACTACCCTCCTCTTCTTGTATAAATTTCTTTGATTTTTTTGTTGAAAACCTGTAACCTTCCAAACCTTAGATGTCACTCTGTTTAATAAGTGATGTTAATAATTCTAGTAATAATGGAATTTGTTTTAAATTGTGTTGTTGTTTTTGTTTTTTTTTAATCAATAAAATTATATTTTTATGCTTAGATGGAAGCTGTGTTCAGGCAAGGACTTACCATGTTGACTTGGTCATCTGTGGCACTGGAAAGTTTCTTTCAAGAAGCTGATCAAGTTCAGCATATATTTAAACAGCTTTTGAGAAAGGTATACACCTGCTTACTATATAAATAAAACTATACTGTCTGCTATCTATCAGTGTACTGTCTAGTACACTGCTCTTCACATTGGAACTTAATCTGTACTTATTTTTGTACCATATGTAGAAATTTTGTTGCCTTTAAAATATATTCTTTTTTTGGAAGAGTGATATACTCAATGATTCTCTCCTATTATTACCCCCATATGTTTGATTTTTGCTTCTGTTTTTAAAGTAGAATGTATTTCCACTTCTTATCTTCCAGTTCTGTGACTTCCACTCTGATTTTCAGAGACGATGTCTGCTTCTCTTTGAGTGCTTGTTCATGAGCGCAGTTACGTACAAAAGATACTTCCATGTAAAAACTGTTCAGTGTAAAACTTTTAAACATTAACTCCATTCATAGCAGGCATGTGGTGAAACTGTATCCTCTTTCTGCAGCCCATAATAAAATGGAGGAGAACATGCTCTTCCCTCAGTTCTCTGCATGCTGTTTCAGCCTGTGGGTTTTTACTCTCTTAATGTTTGTCACATAATTTCTGAATTATTTTGATTTCATATTTAATATCTTCATAAGTTACCTGGGTGGTGGGATCAAGTGTAGCCTGACAAAGCTTGCTGATGATACCAAACCGAGTGGGGAAGTGGAGTGCCACCCTGCAGGAAGACCTGAATAGGCTGGAAGAGTGGACTAACAAAAACCTTATGAAGTTCAACAGGGACAAATGTAAGGTCTTGCACCTGGGCAAACATAATCTAGCAGTGCAGCACAGGCTCAGATCTAAATGGCTGGGGAGCAGCTCTGTGGAAAATGACCTGGGCGGTTTGTTGGACAGCAAGCTCTTTGAGAGCGAGCCACAGTGTGCTGCTGCAGCAAAGAAAGACAACGGGATGCTGGGTTGCATCAACAAGGGCACCACCAGCAGAGATAAAGATGTCATCATCCCCCTCTACTCAGCGCTGGTCAGGACAAACCTGAAACTGTGGTCAGTTTTGGTGCCTTCTGTACAGAAAAGATATGGACATGCTGGAGAGGGCTCAGAGAAGGGCCACAAAGATGATCAAAGGACTGGGAAGCCTACTGAATATGGGGAAAGACTGAGAGAAATGGGTGTGTTCAGCCTTGAGTAAAGAAGGCTTAAGGGAGATGTTATCATTGTGATCTAATATTTGAAGAATGGCTCCAAAGAAGATGGAGACCCCTTGTTTATGAGGATTTACACGGAAAAGACAAGGGGTAATGGGTACAAGTTACTCATGGGGAGATTCCAATCTGACAAAAGAGATAATTTTTTGCAATGAGAACAACCAGCCATTGAAATAATCTCCCCATGGAAGTGGTGGACTCTCCAACATTGGATGCTTTTAAGATTCAGCTGGACAGGGTACTGGGCCATCTTGTCTAGACCATACTTTTGACAAGAAAGGTTGGACCAGATGATCCTTGATGTCCTCTTCCAACCTGGTATTCTATGATTTAACATGCTTGAGGACCTGTATTGGTTTGGTTTTTTCCTTAAGAATTTACCTTGATAGTCAGATCATCCATCTGGCTTGATGGCTACTATCTCTTCTATGAATATCACAAATTATGTCTCCTGTGGCAGGAGATTATTAGTCAATGGTGGGTATATGTAGTTCTTTTTCTGTATGGCAGAAAAATGTAATTATGATCAAGTGCTCTGTTTGCCACTGAAACCCAAAGCTGGAAAAAGATTGTCTATATCAGAAAATAACAGTTTTGTAATCGTGATTATATCTGAAATAACCATGTTTTTATACAGAAACCCTATTTTCTTTAAATATGTAGGTTGTATACATTTTTTAATTTTCTTATCCCTCCCATATCAATAAAAAAAAAAATGAACCTGGGTTAGAACCTTGATTGCTGTGAATGGGGTATTGTAAACAAATAGGGAAAAAAGTGATGTGAAACAGAAGCATGAGTGATATTGTGAAAAACAAGATTGGCTATAACAAGTGTAGAATATTTCAGATAAAAAATTAAAAATTGGACTGGAGTCAGTTTTATTTGGGTTCTGCCATGACAAAAACAATTCACTTGTTGATTGAACGCTAACAGTGCTGCAATTTAGAATCAAAAAACCCAGCAAAAAAGGCAGGTTTTTGACGAAAAGTAGAAGGACTGAAGCAAGTTACAGTAGGCTCCCCCTTGCCTTCCTGCTCGACTTGTGGCCTGTAAGAATCCAATTATATTGATGTAGCTTGTTTTGTTACTCTGTTTTATTTAATCTAGCAGCAGTGTATCTTGCATGACAGGAATGATCTGGGGTCTGACTTTCTATTACTACCTGTCTGCCTAAAACTGCAGTTAAACCAGCAAGGATTCTTTGGGAGTCTAGCATGGATAACATCATGGAACAAGAGTTCTCTTCTGTTCCATCAGTCCCAAAGCTTTCAGAACAGAAGAAAAAAAAGTTTTAAAATGCTATTATTAGTCTTTTGTCCACTTTCTAATGAGTTTCTTCGGGCATAGGAGGTAATTCTCTCTATCGTCACTCATCCATCCAACCTTCAAGATTAATCAGTTCAAAGAGCTGCCAAGAGAAGCTCATTAAAAAAATTAGATTATTACTGTTGTGGTGCAGAAGTAGTCTTTGCTTACATTGTCTGTGAATTAATTTCATTTATACAATGAGCTTTAAAATCTAGTGCTGATAACCAGAAATCAGTGAAGAAGTAGATGGAAACACCAACTTCCTCTAAAGATTTCACTTTCTCAAGGATTCATATGCCTTTTTCCCAATGTGGAATGAGCAGATACTTAAGAATTAGAAGGCTTTGTTTTCAAAGGGCTGCCTGAAATGAAATTGTGCACACTACTGATCTTTTCAGAAATGTGTTATCAGACTGGATTTAAGTGCATGTAGTCTTAGCAATCAAGATCTTATGGCAACGTAACCATATAATTTTCCAAATTTACATCTTTCCAAATTGTTTACAATGGAGTTTAAAAAGTTTAGATTTTTTTTGTATTACAAGGATTTTGTATTACAAGTATTTTGTACTTGTATCCCTGAATTCCCCTCTGATAAGAGATAATAGAATAAGATAATAGAATAGATAATAGAAAATTATATAGATAATAGAAAATTATCTAGATAATAGAAAAAGAGGATCATTAAATCACAGTAAAAGCAGACTGGTTTTAGCCATAGTAAATAACCTTTAAGTTACTGCAACTCTTGCAGTAACTTTCTCAGAGGATTTTCTTCTCTGTAACAGTCTTGCATTTATTTTTCTAAAAAACATTTTATACCTGTTAGAGCTCTCTAAAATAGATCACATTATGCTTTAAAGATTAATGTGTGCTATTAATATGATTTTGTCTTTTTAGGTTAATGTTTTAAGTGAAGTGCGAATTGGTTCAATATTAAAAGAAATATCAGAGACTGCTTTAGTTATCTTACCAGGAGATGGTCCTATCAAAGTAGAGGATATGTTGACCTGCAATGAGGTGTGTGCCACTTTACATCTTTGAACTTGAATTCTAGTGTGTGTTTGAAACAATGCCTTAGTAAATGAATATAAAACCAAAAAATAATTCCTCTCTCTGTGGAAATACAGAACTTTATTTGTAGTGAAAATACTTTAGTTAACACATTTTATATGAAGATGACTTGATTCTTAGGTATTTAAGATACTTAGGCTGCAGTATTTCATAGACAATTTTAATTTAACTGCTTCATAATTAGAAGATTTTTTTTGTATGAAGATACTCAGACATATAAAGCCTTTTTTTCCCACCTATTTTAATCAAACTTTTTTGAAGGAGAAGGCAAAAAATTCTTTCCAACGAATATATTTGAAAATCTGAAAGTTTTCTTGATTTCAAAAGAGGCTAAAAATGTATTAATTAGAAAATTAGTGCAAGTAAGTAAAGTTGTTAAGGAGAGTTGCGAAAGTATTTGAGTAATTTCAAATTCATACTGAGACCTCCCTTCACTATTCAGGATTTTCTTCTGACCCTTAAAAGTATAATTACATTTTAAAACTGGATATTTCGTTTTAAGCATTAAAAATATAGCGATAATATAACAGAAAATTTTTATAAATATATGTATGTTTCCTTGAAATTGTTTCAGTCTGATGAATGCAATATTCAGGGAAATGTTTTGACTCTCCATAAAGAGGAACAGTAATAAGATAATCAGTGATACTAAGACAATTCATTGATATTGTTATTTAACAGGCTTACACTAAAGAATGTGCTGAATTATTGAACATGAAAAGCATGCACATTGAAGATGCTGTTCAAGAGCTAATAGCTCTATTTGAAAAGAATTATGAACTTCCATCTTCTAAGACCTCAGAAAAAGAAGAATCACCAGGTAGCCAATGTTGGTTATTTAAATAAAAAATTATGTAGATTTAGCTAGTTTTTATTAGAACGGATTTGTTTTAGTTAATTTTATTTGGACTTCTCCCTTCCATTACATTTTTCATCTGTGTCACTGTTTTGCCTTCTTTTACTTACTACTGTTAAACTAAACCATGAAATACATAGATAACTCAGTTTTGGTGGCGTTTCTAGAATTACACTCTGTCCTTCTGTATAGATTACCAAGGAATTTGCTCTAGATGAAGAACATTAAAGTTCCATTTTTTTCAGTCACTCACTACAACTTTTTCCCCCAGTCCCCACCTGAACTGTAAGAGAAATACAATGTTCCTCTCAGTTATGTCAGGTATTTAGTACCATCCCTCTCTTTTTCACTTTTTTGCCATAGTAGAATTGTGCCTCAAATACCAGTGCTTTGCTGGCTGGTCCGTTTAGTCAATTGTTAGCATATATATGGCTGGTTGCCACTCCTTTGGGGTGTGTCACAAAGATTTTTAGAAGGTCCTGTACTCTTATAGGAGGAATAGTGTATAGTTGGAAAAAATATCCTGTTCTTAGGAAAATTCATTCTGAGCCTTAATCAGTAATGGAGCTCTTTTCTTACATAGGTTTTTTTTTCCTTCTGGGTTCAGATTTCTCCAGGTATAGAGGTATAGTTAGGGTCAAAATACTCCAGGTAGTTCAATAGTGTGCAAACAGAAAAACCTGATGCAATGATACTTCTCTGTCTTTTGTTAAATTGTTTATATTGATTTTGATTTTTTTTTTGTCATTTTCACTGATACATCCATATCTGCCTATCTATCTTTAATAGCAGATGGGTAGTGCATGGTGTTTGTTAGGCTAAGGCTTACAGGAAGGACTCTTAACCAGATTCCTGGTGTGAAAAAATGTTGTGAAAGAAACCCTATTTTTGGAATCCAGGTACTACTAAAATAAAAGTCAATATTGTTTTGCCTCCAAAGAGGGGACAGCATGCTTCAAAGTAAAACACAATGTGCAATTAACAAAAATACTTTTTTTTTCACTTACAGCAAAAGGAAAGCATATAGCATTTGAAAATAATGAAAAGGAGAAAGAAAAAAATATTCCTGAAGCACCTCCTAGTGATGATAGCAAGGTCAATGAAAAAGAGGAAGAGTTTAAAAAGGTATTTTCTAAAAACAAGGAAATTATTTTTCAGACTGATTCATATCCTGAGTTTTGATAGTGGTATATCTATGTTACAGAAAGGCGTCACATTGACAACATCAATAGTAATGTAAAAGTGATGAAATAGCTTTCCTAAAAAGTGAGTTTCAGATGGATTTTAGCTTTCAGAAGTACACTGCGTGTTATTCCAATTAACACCTTTATTAAACAAATTCTTTATATGTGAGCGGTAATTATAAAAGTTTGGAGAGGATATTGCTCCTAAGACATAACATAGGCTTTACTGTGTTTGACTTAAAAATTTTTGAAATAATCTTCATGCTCCTATCTGAATACAATACTAAATAATGTGTGGTTTATTTGTTGCAGAGTTGTAAAGACTTACTTGCCTATTTCACTCGCCGGCTGCTATTCAGCCTCCAGAAAGCGAGCCGACTGTCTTTGGCTAGTATTAAAAAAAGAATAAGTGTTTCCAAGTAAGTTGCAAATGGAAGATTCCTTCAACAGTATGCACTCTCTGTGAGGTTTTCATGATAATGGCAAGATCCATACAAAGTCATTCTCCCATATTCAGGATAATCCCTATAGATTCTTCTCTGCTCAAATGGGGATAAACTTCAGAGATGGCATTGCTTCAGTATAACGTATATTATATATTGAAAAGCCTACTTAGAATTCTATTAAGGGAATCTATTTTAAGCAAGTGAAGTGTGTGATGTTTTGTCATTAATGTGTGTTAAAACCTGAATTACTTTTTTCGTCTTCTGAGGACATCTTTCATAAAAATTGTATTGAAATCCTGGTCTTATTGAAGTCAATGGGATTTTTTTGTTGTTGTTTCCTTTATATTTGTCTACTGTATCATGTTGTTGGGTCCTTCCTTATTTGGTCACCATGCCATATCATAGCATTTAAAATTGTACTTTTCTCTTTGTTTTTAGGCTTTAGTTTTAGTTTTGAGTAGGTTAAGATCCTGTATTTATCATTTTGCACTAGCTTGCCATCTTTCAAATATTTTTTTTTCCGTTCTGTTGAGTATTTATCTAAAATGTAATGGGGCAAATTTACACCTGATAGGTTGTTGAATGAAATGATCAGGGAAACCTTCCTATGCCCTATTTAAAGCTCTGGCAGAGTTCTACCATTGTGAAACTGGGAGAATGAAATGCAGAATAAGAAAATATTCTGAATAAAAAATTCTGAAAGCAGTGGCTGGATTCAAGCTAACCTTTGTCTGAATGGTGGAGCTCTGATTATTATCCTTAGCCTTTAGACAAGAAGCTTCTGCAAGTTTTGTCAAATAGTACATAATTTAATGTGAAAATTCTCTGTGTGGGTTTGCACAGGAAAGGTAGCTCAAAATTCTATTTCTCAGGTAATTTGAGGAGGTTTTATTGTAAAGTGTTTGTGATATGTTTCAAAATTATTTTCATCAAGACAACAAATTTTTCTGTTCATCCAAGCAAACCAGAAGAGGTCACTCCTTTTCTAAAAGCGGAAATACACCTTGCTATTCCCAATCTGGTAAGTTATACATCATATAGGTAAAGTAGAATACACTGTATTTAAGTTATCTCTTCATTTGCCCAAGTGCAGGATGTGGGCACCCTTCTACTGAACCAGCATCTGTTCCAAGGAGAACAGTTGCTCAGGCTTTTCGGTGCACTGAGAGAACGGAGGAAATGTGCTCACAGTTCCACAGTGTTCTGGCTTCTATCTCAGCAATACTGGCCTTTTATTGTTCTTGTGTGGTTTAGCAATTATATTGCAATCTGTTCACCAGTGTTCTTTCCAGAATGATTATCGTTCTCCTCAAATGTAGCAGTTGCATTCCTGAAATAGATCCTTCATGTTACTTTTTTTTTTAATTTATTTTAAATGTTACTTGTGTGATCTAAATCCTTTGCTGAATTGCAATTATGAATATTATCTTTACTCATTTTGTCTTTAGTAACCTAAATAGGAACTTAGATGACCAAAATGAGAAACACTGAACAAAAATTAGAAGATTCAAAACCAAAAAAAAAGAACTATAGATTTCTATGTGCCGAGATCAAAAAGGCAGCTTGATTGCAAAGAACTAAAGCATTAATTTGGTTTCTTTTTTTACAGTAAAATAACTATGTGTCAGCAGTATGTATGGTGTTTCTTTTATTTTATATATGAGAAGGTAACTTAATAGTATACAAATGTCTTATAAAAATTAAAAGTTTTATATTAATGAAATTATAATGAAAGAAAGGTTCTGTTCTAAGGTGATATTCCTTTTACGTTGAACGGTGTTCATATTGGCATTCTGTTGTACATTCACACTGTGTGTTTGTGTGTACACATGATATGTAAGTTCTGACCAAATGTAGAATTTGTTGATATTTGTTGATATTTGTAGAAGCATAAAGCCCCAAGCTCTACCCACTAAGGAATACATCTATCTTTCTTCCCAGACCTCAAATGTGTGGCTGATCCAGGGCAGTAATGCTGGGTAAAATACCCCTTTGCTAACGATAATCTGATTTTGCAAGAGCCTTACTTTTATGTATCCAACTGCTCAATTTGTGAAACTGATTTATAGGTCCTCAGAGTCACTTTTAATTAGTTTATATCCCAGTTCTGAACATTTTCATGGATTCCATAATTTTAAAATTATGAATTGAACATGAAAGCAATAAGATGTTGTTTTAAAGACTATATTCAAGGATTGATCAAATCACAAGATTGATCATTTTTCTGAAGTTTAACAAGAAATGCTCTTTTCTTTTCTTTCCTGGATCACTCTTAGGTAAATTCTTTCTCCTGATCAGTATTTTGGAGAAACTGATGTGTGCCTTTACTCCACCTTATCCTACAGAGAATTATTTTCAAACAGGGGCAGAAAAAAGCTGCAATTAGCATTATTTCTGACAATACAGTTTAAAAAGTGCTGGATTTGGGTCTTTATGGCTGTTTGTGTGCTGCTACATAAAACAGGCTGCAGTCTGTTCCTTGACCTCAAAGTGAGCGGGCATAGCATGCTGTGTATCCGCAGCAGTAAACGCTTTTCTTCCTGAAACCAGGACTTTGCATTCAAACTGTGTGTTAGGAGCAGCTCCTGTCATGTTTTGTTCACCAAACTGTGCCTGATGTTTTTCTTGGAAAGTGCTTTTTTGCACCATCCCAAGCTATGATATGGGAGCATACTAGCATTTATACCATATGGATGGTGGCAGACCAGAGCCTGTGTTTTTGTCCTAGTCTGTTTGCTAATTGTTCATGATTCAGATCAGGAATTATTCTTTTCCTTCTTGTTCTCTTTATCATGTACTCTGATAGCTGAATAAGAGTTCTCTTCCTCTTCTGACTTTGGTATTTGATTACTCTCAGATTTATGTTACAAAATCTTTGCTAAATATACAAATTGAAAACTTCAGGGCTACTGCATGGAGTTTCATCAATTTATTAAACATTGTGCTCTTGCAAAACTTTTTGAGGTAATGCTGCCCTTGTGAGAAAAGAAACATTCAGTATTTATTCAGTTAGGACCTTGGGCACTTTGATCCAGGTGATTTTTGTTTGTATGAAATTACCCACAGTATATATATGTAAATGTTGTGAATGAGTTTTTAGTGTTACTCAAAGAATCACCAGTAAAGGTATCAGCAAAAGCAGGTTTAATATAAAAGTGAAAGCATGACGAAGTTCATTGGCAAGGTTCAGCCTGCTACTTACTAGTTGGACAAAGCACACAGAGAAAAATCAGACAAAAATCTAAACCAAATCAATCTAAATTTTAAGTCAACCAAAAGTGGTAAGTGTTGGAGGCTGGGGACAGCAAAAGGATCAAAAAGTTCAGGATGGAAAAGGATAAGGATTAAAAAGGAATGAGGTAGACTCTCCCATTGAGTCATAAGGTTCAGAGTAGACCCCCCTGCCAAACTTAGTCCCAGACTTGACCAACAGTCTAGGCCTTAAGGTTTAACAGCACTTAACAGCACGGAATTGATAGCCTAATTTAAACAATTAGACAAAAGATTCTATGGAATTTACTATGAGCCGAACAGTGTCTCTCTTACAGGCCTAGCTTACAAATGTAACGTGCTTAAGATTCTCAGAGAGCAACATAGTACATCTGCTATATCATATTCACAGTCACGCACACAGACCTAAAGGAGTGTGTGCTCTTGTATCATAAAGGATACAAGATCTCAGTGAAGTACTTAGGTCTTTGCATCTTCTCAACACAGTTGAGCCTCAATAAGTGAGGGTATCAGCCCCGGCTCTGTCATCAAAATTTGGCCATAGTCCTCCAAGTACAGCAAACCTGAGAGTTCACCAGCTCTGAAAGGTGTCCCACTCATTGCTGATCAAAGCCCACTGTGGTGCAGGAGAGCTCAAAGGGTCTCCAAACTGCTGTTTATAGAGCCACAAGAGAGTTGGCTTTAGTCATAGTAATTTTCCATCCTGGCCGCAATTTGGGTTGGTAACTTTCTTTGAAAGTTCAATAACCAAACTACTGTTCCACTTGGGTTGTTATTCATGCAAGAAAAATAAGTTTCCAAGGCTGTTTGTTAAGACAGGAGCTGTTAGCTCGCAACCTAAGCTCCTCCTAGAAGCAGACACTGTTTCTGATAAGCTTAAGAGAAGCTTAGCCCAGGTGCTGTTCATCAAAGCCAAGGTCTAATGAGCATTTGTGAGATCATAGCGAGGCCCAAGGGGGGTGGGAGGTGGTGGTTGTACCTTGGCATGCAATTTCTAATTCTTTATTGTTCTAAAAGGAAAGCAAGGCTAGTAATGTATTCCCACATATTATATGAAAGTCCTTATAAAAATGCTGCTTAAAATGTTGTAGAAATTTTAAAAATAGTTGTAAAAAGCCAATAAATCTGTCTGCTTATGTACTTGGTTGTCATTTTACGCAAAATAGGACTGTATAAATAGACAGTAGGTCAGTATATATGCTTTATCTCTTTAGAGGCAATTCTGACCCAGACAGCCTGTTAAAGTTACATTTTCCAGCTTCTCTTCTGGGGTAAGCTCTGCAACTCACTATAGTGAGTGAAGTAGAACTGAGGTTTTAAAAACGCCAATCAGTTTCATTTATTTCAACAATATTTCAACTGTTTTAAATAGGAAATCGTTCCCAGTTTAGATGATATACAGCAAGCCATCAATCGCATGATTCAGTTAATACTGGAAGTAAATCGTGGAGTTGCTCAGTGGGGACAGAGACATTTGCAAAAATCTATTTTAAAACCAGAACCAGGCGCACAGCAAGCATCTTCTGGATTGCCAGGAAAAAGAGCTAAAAGAGGCGAAA
The DNA here is from genome assembly GCA_013399855.1 of Oxyruncus cristatus. Lineage (NCBI taxonomy): Eukaryota > Metazoa > Chordata > Aves > Passeriformes > Cotingidae > Oxyruncus > Oxyruncus cristatus. Next base: position 1,010,131 of record VXAY01007347.1, on the reverse strand, counting down.
GTAAGTGTTTTGGGTTTCTTTTTTTTTAACTTCTTTCAGCTTTTTACTTTAATAAGAACACCATATGTAAATATTTGTGAATAAGCTAATTTTTCTTCAAAGCAGCCAACTGCAGATTATTTTGCTTTTTATTTATTTATTTATTTTGATTTAATTAGCTGTATTTTTCAGAAATAGCTTTTCAGGCCTATGTAAATGTTAAAACTCTGAGAAACAATAAGCAAAAAAATCTTTGAAAAATTGCTAGATCTGAATCTCCTACTTAATGTAGCCATAATGATATAGGTGAAACCATAAACAATGATTTTAGACTAGCTGTCATTAAAATATGGAGATAGAAGAAGAGCTAGTTTAATCAGTAGATTTCTGCAAAGATTTTAATTGCTGTGTGTATTCCTAGATTGGATTATAAAACACCTCAAATGTGTTTTCATGTAAATAGCCAAACTGACGATAGACCTGCATTCATTTTACTGAAATACTTTATTCCTTAACATTGTTTCTAAGCATCTCTCCATATGCTTTGCAAGCATCCATAAAAGCCTAAATGTATTTTTAGCATCGGATTCTCTTAGCTGTTTGGCTGAGCCAGTGATCTGCAATATAGTGATATCTTTGTTGTTATTCCTTTGGAAAGTCTGTAACATCTAGGAAAGTTTTTCTTTTTGATGGTCCAGAGCCGGAACTTCATCTTTCTTCTCATGTGTCTTGTATGATTTTGACCTCTTTTAATGGGCTTCGAGCAGGGTGGCAGGAAACAATCCTCATCAGACAGTCATAGTTTTTTCCTCCACCAAAATATAACATCAACAAGTAACCATCTACATCACCTTTAACTACACATCAGCAACACCTGGGGGCATATGTTAATGTTTGGGCAATGAGATCTATGGAGTATGCTGGTAATGATGGATCAATCTGAGACTGTTTTCATTGAGTATACCCCAGAAAAGGTCTTCAGGGTAAAAGAGAACTTGGAGTTGCCTTAAATTCCCCTCATTAAACATTGTATGTGATGGGAAGAGTGCATTTTTCTTCTCTGTTCTCTGAAATCTGCTTCAAAATGCTCAGGCATTGTTATGACAGAAGTAGCTCATTAGATCTCAAGACTATCCATTTCTATATTGACTCTGATTGCCTCAGCAATTCATCAAAGAGTTCAATAGGCTTACACATATTTAAGAGGTACATACAATTTAAAAACTTTATATAAAGGAATTAAAAAAGTTATGGAATGTTTATGAGACCTTTGGTCTTCCAGTTAAATTACAGTGAAGAAAATGAAATTTGTGAATGAAGAAGACTATTTTCTTTCTTTTTGCAAACCTTCATTTTAGACTGAATTTGCTCTAACTGTATAGAACCTGGAGTGACCTAGCAGTTTGTACTTTCACATTAGGCAGTCAGACAGATGTTTGAAGAAGGATATTCAGCCTTATTGAAGAGCATCATTGCTTAACTTGATATGCATAGGTTTAAAGAGAATTCTAGTCAGACTGTTAATAGTTCATTGATGTGTATATAATTTTATTTTACAGAAGGAACTGAAGATGCTCTTATCAGAAAGCTAAGGAATTTTTACGCAGGTGTTGCAGAACATGAAGCTATTACTAAATTAGTTGTGCTCCTCTCTTCTTCTCTGACTCCTATAAAAGAAATAGCTGTTGAAGCTCTGCAGTACTTTGATAAATACCAGGTTCTATGGACAGAAGATAAAGATACCAAAATTCAGGTGAGTTTAACAATAAACACGTACAGAACAGTTCTTCATTAATCTTCTATTTTGAAATCAGAAAACATTGAGGAAAAAAAAGAGGGAAAAAAAAGATGTAGAAAACACATTAACAGTTGAAATTCTTATTTTATCTTTCAGTAGGAACAGCAAAATGTCTCATAAGAAGAAATAATAACATGCTACATAATTTTTGTGTTGTGGTTTGCCTTTTCCTGCTTCTATGCCATTCTAGATAGTAAAAAGCTGGTAATAGCTTTAATTTTTGCTTGTGTAACTGGATTTTAGGCCACAAGAAACAACCCCAGTTTGACATGAGGTATGCCTCTATGCAAACACAGGCAGCATGGGGAATAAAACAAGAGGAGTTAGAGATGTGAACATGCCTGCAGGGCTATTGGTACCACAGAAATGTGGTAGGATGGGAGCGGAGTGTTGGAATAGAAGGACACAGGCTCTTTAGGAAGGTCAGGCAGGGAAGACTGGGATTAAGAGGAGGACAAGGACAGGTGACATTATAGTGGGGGTCTGCTACAGGCTGCCTGAGCAGGAAGTCCAAGCAGATGAGACCTTCTGTAGACAGATTGGAGCAAGGTCACATTCACAAGCCCTGGTCCTCACGGGGCACTTCAACCACCCCCATATCTGTTGGAGAGACAACACAGTGGGGCGCAAGCTTTCCAAAAGTTCCTGGAATGCATTGATGATACTTCTTTCTCCAAGTAATTGAGGAGCCAACAAGGTGCCATGCTGGACTTTTTCCCATCAACAAGGAGGAGCTGGTGGGGAATGTGAAGCTCAGGGACAGCCTTGGCTGCAGTGACCATGAAATAGTGGAATTCAAGATCCTTAGGGCAGTGAGGAGGGTGCACAGGAAGCTCGGTACCCTGGACTTCAGGAGAGTAGACTTTGGCTCTTTTAGGGATCTGCCCAGTAGAGTATCATGGAATAAAGCACTGGAGGGAAGAGGGGCCTAAGAAAGCCAGTTAATATTCAAGGATGACCTCCTGCAAGCTTAGGAGCAATATATCCTGATGAAGAGGAAATCAGGCAAAAATGCCAGGAGGTCTGTGTGGATGAACGAGGACCCCCTGGACTCAAACTCAGACACAAAAAGGAAGCGTACAGAGTGTGGATGCAAGAACAGGTAGCCTGGGAGGAATACAGAGAAATTGTCCGATTAGCCAGGGATCAGATTAGGAAGGCTAAAGCCCTAATAGTATTAAATCTGGCCAGGCACATCAAGGGCAATAAGAAAAGCTTCTGTAAATGTGTCAGTCATGAAAGGAAGACTGGAGAAAGTGTGAGCCCTCTCCAAAAGAAACAGGAGATGTTGTTACCTGGGATATTGAGAAGGCTGAAGTACTCAGCTCAATTCATCTTCACTGGCAAGTGCTCCAGCCATACCACCAAGGTGAAGAAGGTGAAAGCAGGGGGGGACTGGTGAATGAAGAGCTGCACACTGTAGGGGACTATGAGGTTCTAAAACATCTAAGGCGCATAGGTCCATGGGACCTGACAAGATTCATCCTTGGGTCATGAGGGAACTGGGCCAGAAAGTAGATAGGCCACTGTCTATCATATTTGAGAAGCCATGGCAGTCTCATGAAGTTCGCACTGACTGGAAAAGGAGAAGAAACATAACCCCCATTTTTAAAAGGGAAAAGATGAAGACCTGGGGAACTACAAGGCAGTCAATCTCACCTCTGTGCCCCGGAAGATCATGGAGCAGATCCTCCTGGAAACTATCCTAAGGCACATGGAAAATGTGGAGGTGATTTGTGACAGCCAACATGGCTTCACTAAAGGCAAATCATGCCAGACAAATTTGGTGACCTTCTGTGATGGGGTTACAGCATTGTTGGATAATGGAAGAGCAACTGACATCACCACCTGGACTTGTGCAAAGCATTTCACACGGTGCTGCATGAAATCTGTGTCTCTAAGTTGAAGACACAGTTTTGATAGATGGACCACTCTATGGGTAATGAATTGGCTGAATGGTGGCACTCAAGGAGGTGTAGTCAATGGCTCAATGTGCAAGCAGTCACCAGTGACAACTGATGTTCCTAAACGCTCAGTATTGGGACCAGCACTGTTTAACATCATTGTTGGCAACACAGACAGTGGGATCAAGTGCACCCTCAGAAAATTTGCTGAAGACACCAAGCTGCCTGGTGCAGTTGACATGTCGGAGAGATAGTGACAGCTTGAAGGTGAGCCTGTGTGAACATCATGAAGTTCAACAAGGCCAAGTGTAGGGTTTGCACATGGGTTGGGGGAATCCCAACCACAAGTATATAGGTTGGCTGGAGAATGGATCAAGGGCAGCCCTGGGGAGAAAGACTTGGGGTGTTGGTTGATGAGAAGCTCAACATGGCTTGGCAACGTGCGCTTGCAGCCCAGAAAGCCAATAGTATCCTGGGCTGTATCAAAAGCAGTGTGACAAGCAGGTTGAGGGAGGTGATTCTGCCCCACTCTTGTGAGACCCCACCTGAAGTACTGCATCCAGCTCTGGGGTCCCCAACATAAGAAGGACCTGCTGGAGCAAGTCCAAAGGAGGCCATTAAGTTGATCAGAGGGTGGAGGACCTCTCCTATGAAGACAGGCTGAAAGAGCTGCTGTTCTTCAGCTGGGGAAGAGAAGACTCCAGGGAGAACTTATAGCACCTTCCAGTACATAAAACTTGTGACAAGAGAGATGTAGAGGGATTTTTTAGAAGGGCGTGGAGTGACAGGACAAGTGGAAATGCCTTTAAACCGACAGAATGGTGAGGCACTGAAACAGGTTGCCCAGAGGAATTGTGCATTCCCCGTCCCTGGAAGGCCAGGTTAGATGGGGCTTTGAGCAACCTGGTCTAGTGGAAGATGTCCCTGCCCATGTCAGGGGATTTGAAACTAGATGATTCACACTCAAAACATCATGTGATTCTATATTACAAAACTCACAGAAATTCCCACAGCATCAATGCTGAGAGGTGTGCACTTTTCTCTATGGAAAGCATTTACTTTGAGTTTATAAACATTTTATTCACCATACTTCCTGTAGTTATTTTAGGAGGTGAGTTCTGCATTCTCTATTTCAGCAAGAATCCTCTATGCAACTCTTGATTGTTTGAACTGTTAGTTGAATCCTCAAGTATAATGGAAAAATTTTGCATCTGTTACAGCAAGAAAAAATTATTTTCCCGGAAATGGAGGTTTGACTTCTGCTTCAGAGTATTTCACACTGTTCTTCTACTATAAAGTTTTAATTTAGAATTTGAATTTAGATATTCAGTAGAAGAAAGTTGTCTTCTATGTAGTCTTTATTTAACCTTGACTTAACTGAGCTTTCTTATCTTTTCTATTTAGTAGACTTCACTATATATATATATATCACATCATTTTGTTTAATATGGGGGCACTGTCATTTTTGCTTGTCACAGTGCAAGCTGAGCAGTTTATGTGGGCTAAAAAACACCACTTTATATACAGAGATAAAAATTTGCTGTTAGTCTAATTAGAATTTTAAGTCTAATCAAATAAATACTATTAGTTTGATCCAGTTACTACGGAAGAAAAGGATACTGCTACAGTGAAAGCTTCAATAAGGCAGTCAAGTTTTATATACATGTGCTCTAATTTCTGCATTCTTCCTTTACCACTATGCTAACTCCTCCATTGCTTGTCTGGGTATTCTCAGACAGAAGGGTAGAAGTGGGAAAAAGGTTTCAATGTTTATTACTTGCCCATGCCAATGTAAGCACAATCGATACAGGGCCTAAGTAACATTTCTGAAATGCAGCTTCTCAGAATCGCAAAACTTTCCTACACTTGAATTCTGCTTATGGAACTGCCTCAAAGATGTATTTTCTTGTGATTATTTTACACATAATTGGGCTAATGAGGTAGTCTTTCTGTAAGTGTGGGCACATACTTTTTGATCGCTGTTTTGCCACCTGTTTTCATGAAACCAGTAGGCACTTCATAAGTCTTGGATATCTGTTTCTCTGTTAAATTTGATTGGAATTTCCCAACAAGCTTGAGAATTACTGACAGAAAAATTGATAAACATGAATTTTACTATGTTAGCAAGGTTACAGAAGGCTTAAAACAGGTATAATATTGGTATACATTTTCAGTAATTGCTGAATAACAGTTGCAACATGAGTTACCAGAAATATGGAAAAGGACATTTTTTGACTGACATTTTAAACTACACACAGGAATTTTTGGCTAGCTCTCCCTCTCTCTCTGAAATTAAAGAAGAAATACTTCATTATGATATGTTTGAGCAAGAGATGGCAAGTTTAAAACCTATTATTCTTCTTGGTCCAATTGAATTGCACACAGGTATGACATATTCTTATCTTAGTATGTTCGGTAAGATAATGAGTAAAATAGTCATGTTATTTGGTTTATTCTTGTGAATATGGATACAAATATATATATATATTTCAATATGAATAGAAGTCACTGAAGAGACCTCACTGACTATCTGACTTGAAAAAAACCTCTATTCCCCTTACCTTTTCTTTGGAGTGTAAATGTGGACAGTAACTTCTGTCATGGCTGTGAAGTTATTATGGAGGCTTGCCAAAGAGTTAATGAGTATGTACTGACAGTGATTTAATCATCCCTGGCACTCCTCTCTGGCACTAGGTCAGTCAGTGCTTATAAAGAGCATTGGAAGCATAAAGCATCTTCTTTGGTATTGGTGAAAGACAAGCACATAACTGCATTAGTGTTTTTTCACTTTCAGTGTGTGTTGCAGCTGGAGATATGGCTACCTAGCCGTTCCAATGTTTATTATCTCTAGCTCTCAGAACATAATGTTCTGAATTAAGATGTTTATGCTGTGGCATTTGTGCCATAGCTGTTTGTGCTAAGGATTCCAATGGCTCTTAGGCATCTCACCTTGCAAGGCTAACAATGTCTACTCTGGACCAACTCTGGTTGGTATCTAGGAACAAGAAGAAAATGTGTCCCTTTCCAAATATCGGTGTGGCCACATTTCTGATGAGCAACCTTCTTCTGACAGATCTTTCTGATCAGATTAAGAAATAAACTAAAATTTGTCTTCAATGCACATCAGAGAAGCAGAAGCTGCCTACTTTTGAAGACTGGAGTTCATTTCAGGTTCTTGGTGGTGTGACCCTATTTCTTCCAGTGAATAGGTAAAAATGTCAGACTGCTGACTGCATATCCTCATCCAGTTCTTGGATGCAGTTTCTTCTTAATGAAACCACTCTGAAAAAGACTTTCTGCCTATTATTGAGTGAACAAGAGTGGTAAGAAACAATGTATAAAAAAGAGTATGGATTTTGTTGATGGTCACAGTACTCCCTCATCTGTGACCACTGCATCAGAGGGAGCCAAGTCCTCTAGATTAAGGAAGAAGGTTATTAAATGTTTTTACGATCTGAGGCAGCAGTTAGTTTCTTGGACTGTTTGTTTCTTGCTCCCAAAACTGCTAGGTTTGGGAATTGATTTATTGTGATTTACAGACTCTAACTTCTGTCAGGGTACAGTACTTTTCTTGAATTACCCCTGGCCTTCAGGAATCCTCTCTTTAATGCTAATAGCTACATTATTAAACAAGAATCTGTATATGCTGTTAAATTTATTTTGTGAGCAGAAACTTTATATGCTGTTAGTATGTTTTGCTTTCTTTCACCACAGTACAAAATACTGCCTATTAAAATCCTAATTTATTCTGTTAATAAGTTAGAGTGCCAGTGATTGACCCTTTTGTCCCTTCAGTGTTGGTTTGTGTTTATATATTAACTGCATATGATGTGTCACCTTACACTTTTAGCTGTGAACTATTCCAAATCCCATTACTGAAATCCCAAGATGCCACCTCCTCAATGGGTATAAGCCATTTAAATACCACCAATCTTTATGCGTTTGGTTAATAAATATCAAAGGTCTAATAAGTAGGCATCTTGTTCTTTATTCATCTTCTCTATGTGTTCCATTAGGTAGGCTTACCAATATTTTTTACGGCTGCCATAATATGCAACAAAACAACAGAAATATATTTCATTATAGTTGGAAATGCTTTGAAACTTTTAAAATGCTGTAATTGGATCGCTGGTCTGCTTTTTTCTAATTGCTGTTAAAGAACCGTGTGTGATGATGTGGGCTTTTTTAACAGAAAAAAATTAACATCTGTATTGCATATTTATTTTATTTTATTTTATTTTATTTTATTTTTAAATCAGGACCACTGAAAACAGCTTTAGCAATTGAAGCTAATTCCTGGAAGATGCTTCTCTGTCGTTATTTAAATGAGCAATACAAAAAGAAATTGACGGACATGATGTCGTTCATGAATGAATACATAAATAAATTGTCCCGACCTTTGCATAACTTAGATGATGTCAGATTAGCAATGGAAGGTTTATCTTTGGTACAACAAAATAGAATAGAAATGGATATGTCTCTGGGACCTATTGAAGTAAGATGACTTTTAATTTTTTCATTGAATAAGTATTATTTTGTATATACAATCGATTATTATTCTCACAATCATTAATATTTAATAGTATTGAATAGGTGTCACAAGCTAAGTTGATGTGAAAACTCTAATAATGAATTTACTGTCTTGAAGGACCTAGGCTGAAGATGGGAAACAAAGTATTACTGTTGTTGTTATTTTTATTTTATATTATGAATGAGTATTAGATAATTTACTAGATACTGTATTAATATAAGACATAAAAAACTATTCTCTCTCAAATAAATTTTAATATAAGGGCAGTCTAGGGGACAACATACACAAATGAGAAGATGAAAGCACAAGAGAAGGGAGCAATTTTCTCTCTTTTGCTGTGTGCTTTTCCATTAGCCTTATTCCTCTTCTTAACTTTTCTGTGTCTGTAAACAAACATGTTGATCATCTACACCTTGAAATATAGCCAGGGAATATTCATGGTGCCACACATCATTGTATGCTGTCAAAACTTGCAACGTTCTTTTGGTTTTCTCCGTAAGAAAGAAGCTAAAAGAAGCTTAGTAAGTTTTCTGTGTACTTGGTATTTATTATCACGCTCTGAAGCAGTCAACTGAATAGATGACATTAGTTTTACGTTTTCATCCACCTTTTGGAGAAGAAATTTTATTGCTATATAGTAACATTTTCTTTATTGAAGACTGTTCTATTAACATGATACTGAAAAGGACTTTCAGTGGTCTCTTTTACCAGTTTTATGGTACAAGAGTGGGTTTTGTCTTAGCAATTTATGCGGTGGTTGTTATAAAACGATCAGTTCTGTGATCCAAAAGATATAGAGGTTGAACAAAAAAAAGAAGTACCTGAACGATAATTTAAGCTTTTAAAGTAGTATTCAGATCTATTAAGTGTTATTTCTTAGTCTGTCTTCAGGATATGACAATCAATGCACAGATGTTAAATAAAGCAAGCAAAAGGAACTGAGATCAGCACTGTTTGATACGTTTTACATGCTAAGAAAATCATGCAAACTTTTAAAATAAATAAATAAAAGGTATAAAAAATTATGCAGTGTTAACATTATCATTTATTATTATTATTGTGCTTCTGCCACTTTGAGATGAATATTTAGGATAATATTCTTTCCCAAACCACTTATATTCTTTATATCTTGCAAACATTTACTCCCTTTCTATGTTAGTGTAATGAGTCTCATTAATGTCAGTAGGGTTAGCCATGTTAACAAGTCACTCTTAGATCTTTTTTTTCTCCATCTCCAGAAGAACAACCCTAGACACCAGTGCAGCCTGTGTAGAAATTAGGTTTGCAGTAAAAGAACTGAGTTTCTTGGTGTACACCGAGTTGAACGTAAGCCAGAAAAGTGCCCTTGCAACAAAAGTGCTTGAGGGTCTCCTGGACTGTACTACAGGTTGTGTTGCCAACAGATTGAGGGACATGATTCCCTCTGCTGCAGTGTATGAGACTTACCTGGAGTGCTGTGTCCAGTGCTGGGCTTCCCAATACAAGACAGACCTGGGCATACTGGAGTGAGTCCAGCAAAAGTTGAATAAAATATGAAAATGAGCTCATTTTTATATAATGCAGTGTGTGTAGGAGGTGGATAATAAAGCAGAAGATATGCAAACAAATTCCAAATGAGAACAAGCAATAAGAAAGGTTCATTCAGTTTCAGATACAAATACACATATTTGACAGTTTGGCAAACTTAGCAACGAAGATTTTATAGATGATATGGCAAAACATTTATAAATGTACACAATTATAAATGTAACAATGTACACAATTATTCAGAGTCAGAAAAAATTCATTAAAATCTACGTTCAGGTGGAATTTGAATGAGTGGAATAAAAGTACCATAGACAGGATAAAGTTTTATATTTTCTAATATTAAATTTATTTAGTTTGTATATGTTTTCCCAGTACTCCAGCCAAGAAATCTTCGAAGAAATATTTTTTGCTGTTGTTCCCTAGTTCTTCATTCATCATCGTTATTTTGAAAAAATGCCTAAAATACATTAACAGATTTCCTTTTACATGTGTTTTACAAATTTGATCTATTTCCTGCAAATGAACTTACAGTGCATCATTCCTAAGGTTTTATTTTTTCATCTAGGAAGCCTATGGCATTTTAAATGCATATAAGGTGGAGATTACGAAAGAGGAATCAGAAGGCATTGATACAATGAGAACTTCTTTTAAGAAATTGCGGACTATAGCTGTAAGTATATAAAATTATGTTGTTTTCCATTTGTCTTCCTGTGCTTTTTTTCAGATTATAAATGAGAGTCAGGGACCAGTTGTCACTCCTCTCTGACCTCTAAGTTTTGGCCTCATTTGTGCACCAGGATCTATACTTTCTGTTACTATGTTAATTTTCTAATTTTTTTAAAAGATATCTTTAATATTTAAATATTATTGTAGCTTTTAGATATATGCTTAAAACCTGCAAGAAAATGAGAAATTTATTGTGTCTCTGCTCTTCTGCTCACCCTCATTTCCAGTTCTTGTGTCATTCTTCTCTGACCAGGGAGTTGATTATCCTTAGATTACATGTTTTTAAGAAGTGCGTACTCTGCCAGTGCTCTTACCCATAAGTGTTGATTGTCCTTTATCACTTAGGACAGCCTTATATCCCTCAAAAGCTAAATGTTTATTGAGTATTTTAGGTAATGTAAGTGGTTAAATAGAAATAAGTAGATATTTCGTTGAGTCCATTAAGTTACATCCTGTCCCACAGGTTACTCACTCAGGAAAGGATTTGAGAGTATGTTTTACATTTGCATGCAGTTCTTGGTTCTTTCTCTCAAGCTTTTGAACAAAGAATAAGAAAGTTGTTAAAGAGGGGGCTGAGCCATCCATGAGGAAGATGACTCTAACACTCTGGGGTTTGAGGGTTTTTTTTTGGAGGGAGGACAGAAAGAGAACAAGGATTTTTTTGTTTTGTCACCCCCTTGTAATGAAACACGTTCCCTTGAAGGTGGAGATTTTGTTACAGTTTTTGGTTGAGGCGGTTAGTTTTTTTTCTTTTCAGCTTTACTTTCAAAAATTGAATGTGTAACAGAATCAGAGGAAAAAAAATGTATTTAGCTTCGAATACTCAATTTTTGTTCAAAAATTTGATGTGTTTTGTTTATATTTTTGATTTATATATAACTCAAATATCTGCTCCTGATTATTACAGAAATAACTTTGATTTTAATCTTTTCTCTGGCAGACCCAAGTTCAAGATGAGTTGGTTCAAGTTCAGCCCAAATTTAAGACTGAATTGCTAGAATCAGTTGCAGTTTTTCAGGAGGATGTATCAAACTTTGAAACATCTTATGAAACGGTAAATGAATTTAGTAGTTGCATGTAAGACTTGTACTTAGTTTTTCAATATTTTTGGTTTGCAGCTTTTGGTTGCTGCAGAATTTTATTCTGCTCAGCTACTGACGTTTGATGCTATGGTTGCTAAGCAGTCATCATTGTAGGTCAGACTTTTCAGGATGAAGAAATAGCAGTGCACACAACTCTGTAAAGCAAGAGAAGAAGTCCTGGTGGTACAACTTGTCATGGAATCTTAATTATAAATTAAATTACGTAATAATTAAATTACAAATTAATTCAGAAATTGTAACACATGTTGTGGCCTCTTTGCTCACATACCAACATTAAAAAGGACAGTCTCAGGCCATGGCCTGGGGATTTTATTTTCATCAAAATAACAAAGTATGATAGGTTACAGTCCAGTCCTACTGAGTTTAATTAAGGTAAAGGATTTTCAATTGCATAAAAGATATCTTTTCTTAGATTTACCATTGTAAGTATTGCATTACCAAGATACATAACTTGCTTGGAATTTGACTAACAAAAAATAGGTATTTTGTGATCACCTGTAAACATACAGGGGCCTTCAGTCACTTTGTGAATTATTATTCAATCTTTTTAAATTGCTTCTTTGAAAGGAAGGGCCTATGGTTCCAAGTATTCCACCTCAGGAAGCCAGTAAGAGACTACAGACTTTTCAGGTAAGAAAGTAAACTGTTGAATTTCCAAATAATTAAAATTAGATTTACTACTGCTTATCATAACAAGTTTATCAAATTATAATTTGGATATTCTGTGTAATATTATGTTAACTATACTTTAGTTTTTCTCGTGCAAAGCTTCCCTTTATGGGAAGGATTGATTGATTGATCTGTAGCCTTTCTTCACTCTTTACGTTTTGTGAGCAGAAATTATCAACTTGAAGTAATAAAATCAGTAGAAAATGGAAGAGTCAATTATGACACCATAGTAACTACTGAAAAGAAGCCAGCTTACAAAGCAGACATGAGGCAATCTTTTAAAGTTCACATTTTCCATTAGGTAGTTGTCTTTCAACTTGACATTTGTTTCCTATGAACCTCAGTTCATGGGTCCATGAGCAGTTTTTGATTATTTTTAATCCTTCTTGCTTTTTCTGCAAGTTATAGTAACTCGAATAGTACTTTTATGAGTCTTACATATTGTATGGATTGTAAAAAATAAATTCTAAGTTTGAGAAAAGCACTGAGTAACTGAAAGAAGATGCTTAAATGTTCTAATGCATCTAATATATAATGAAAATGGAGTGATTTTGTTTAAATTTCCTGCATTTCTTATTTTGCCAAGAGAATGCTTTGTACTTACCAATACTAATTGTGAAAAATAATTTTTTGGCACCCTAGTGTTTTTCTTCAGGCTATATATTTTACCATTTGATACAAATATTTTCTTTTTTTTTTTGGCAATTATGTGGAATCGATTTCACACCTCATTTTTATAAGATGCTTCTTTGAATGATTGCGTCTTATGTAAACCTTCACTTTTTGAATTCACTATGTGGATTTGAGTATTAAGTTGCATGAAGACTGTTTAAAACTTTAGATCTAAAACCTCTTCAAATATTTACATATTCTAATAGAATTAGGACAAGTTTAAAGCTGTGTAATGATTAATTATTAGATAATTTTAAATAAAAACTTCTAAACTTATATTTTCATTTTGCCTGTATGAAACATAATTTGAGCAGTCTAACTTCGATGAGTTGTGGAGAAAGTTTATCACATACTCATCTGGTGAACGGCTGTTTGGATTGCCTGTCACAGAGTACGAAGTTTTGCATAAAGTCAGGTAACTGTGAAATAAAGCTGTCTTAAGTGTTTATTAAGTATGTTAGAAAAATCTTAGGCTTCTACGGAAGGGGGAAATATTACAATATGCAAGTTTTCCATCGCCTTAAATAGATAGGTAGATAGATAGGTAGACAGATAGATAGATAGATAGACAGACAGATAGATGAATGAAAATTTTGCAGAGCTAATGAATTTGCCAATAAAATAGTTCTATTTATTTATTATTGTAACAGAACCATACGCAAATATTTAACCGTGTATAAATACTATATAAAGGAGCAATATGCTCTATTCTAGAAATACAGATACAAATAAAAATACAGATATAAATAGATGAGTAAATATAGTATTATATATTAAGACAATGTAGAAAGTGAAGAAGCAGATGCAGGACAAAGTCTCATCATATATGAAGAATTCAACTATAGATTTTGTGAAAATCTGAATTTTCTGAGCAGCTGTAGAATGGGGTTCAGACTCTAAAATGTTTTTCACATTTCAGTGGTTTCATGATGATTCACACCAGGTGAGGATCTGACCCTTTCTGGCTGTTTTTTAGTTCAGATTCAGAGGGTGCTTCTGAAGTAAATTGACTACTTGTTCTCACTTACTGTGCTCTGCTGTGCACTGCAGAGCCAGCTCAGGCTATATAACATAGGCTCCTTTTGGGTGAGTGGAAGTTTTGGAGAGCTAGATGAAAGCAAAACTTCCCCAGGTATGTTCAGTGTAGATATTAGGTCCTTAGCACCAACTGTTTGCTCTTTTTTGTGGATTTTCTTTTATGAAGCGTTCTTTTCTATATCAAGAAAGATACTCTGATCTACCTCTGTTTTTCTAATAATGTTACATACACCAAATATTTAACTATTGTGAGATATACAGAGAGCTGATTGAAATCATTGGCATAATTGCTTCTTTTTTCCCAGGAAGGAGTTGACCTTGCTCCAGAAATTGTATGGATTATATGACACTGTAATAAGCACTATTGATGGTTATTATGACATACTTTGGACAGAGGTAGATATTGAAAAAATTAGTGCTGAACTTCTGGATTTTCAGAACAGGTATGTTTATAATATGAGCAGTAACAGATGTTACATGCGTTAAGGTTCAGGTGAGTTGAGTAGAGCCATTTGATATCTTTAAATACAAAGTTTCTGTAAATAAGGTTTATAATAAAGCAATAAGATTATACAAGAAAGAGGGAAATAAAACCATACTGTCAGTTATGCACCTTTTACCTGTAATTTTGATAATTGAAGGGCATATGATCAGCTGAAGCCTCAATCTCCTTATCTAAACCAGCCAAGAGGTCAGGAGGGCTGAAATTTTATTTGTAAAAGGTAAGTTCTTCAACTAGGGTGATTAGCACATTTATTTTAAGTTTTGAATACAAGAATAACAAACACAAGATACTTTACCCCTCAGAGAAAGTCAGGCAGGTGTTAAACATCCAGTTTGACAGCACCTGGGGAACTAACCAACACAAATGTACTGACAACCACCCAGCATTGCCATAGCTCTAAACCACAGACTGACTGCTATATTGTACCTGATTACTGAAAATATGAAATTATATCAGTGGGAGGTAGAGAAATAAGTGATAAATGATGCAAAACTAAGCCTTTATTAGTTTTCCTTCTAAGGATATGCTTTATCATTTACAATAGAGCATGTCTGTGGTAGGTCAACTGCTTAGCTCTTAGTGTGTAGGCTCTGTAAAAGTGTGGTCAAAGAGAAGAACATTTGTTTAACTGTTCTGCTGGTTTTTTTCCATGTTAGAAGCATATAATTTTCATTAGTGAATAGTTTCTAGACCACTAATCAAAAGTGAGGAAGAAGGTGGTCATATCTGTCTTATTTTCATGTCTATCTCCCAAGTGGTATGTTAATAAGTGCCATGCGTATTACTGGTATTTAAATTGGATTTATACAAGGATCTCATATGTGAAATTTAACTAATTTTGCTTTGCTTTTTTCTTTGCCAATAAAGAGTTTCTGATTATGAGGAGCAGATAAGTTGTGTTTTAATGGAAACTACAATATTTTTTTATTTGCAAAGAACATATCAGTGGCTGAGACTGTAAAATACTATGATTTGTTAGTAGGGCATTTGCAACAGTTTTTCCCAAAAAGGTGGGCTAACAGACACAAGTTGGAATTTTACATAGAAAGTGTTGACCACAATACAATCCACTTCATATCTCCATGTTTAAGCAATGGTTTAAACAATTCCTATATTGAGAGAAGAGGCATTTACTACTGTATCAATTTAATTTAACTGCAGGTGCCGTAGATTGCCTAAAGGCCTTCACCACTGGCAAGCGTTTTCAGATCTCAAGAAAAGAATTGAGGATTTTATTGAGTGTTGTTCTTTGCTGGAAATGATGTCGGACAAAGCAATGAAGCTAAGACACTGGGAACGTATTGCTGAAACAACAGGACATGAATTTGATGTAGAATCTGAAAGCTTTTGCCTTCGAAACATCATGGAAGCACCAATTCTTAAATATAAAGAAGATCTTGAGGTAGGTGCATGAGTTTTTTCTCTGCTTGTTGATTTTCTATTATTAACAAAAATAATACGATTACTTATAAACTGATTACCTTCTTTAAAAATATTTTTTACTTCATTAAAGTCCTTGACTCCTAATCAGCACACATTAGTTTAAAAGAATTTATATTTTATTTACAAGTTTTTATGCATATGAATAAAGATAAAGGTAGAAGCTGGAATCTTTGGACACTTATTTTTAGATAATCTCTTCAAATTCTTCTTGCCATTTATTTTATATGATTTTCTTAGCTCTTTTTAAACAGGTAAAAAACCTCAAACAAAACATTGGATGATCATGGCCACTTAATTTTTTAACTCTGTGGTCGCTTTAAAATTTAGTAGATAAATCATAAATTTTAGAGGAAGGCTTCATTCTTAATAATATTTAAGAATTTTCTAGATTATTGTGGCTTCTTTTGAACTCCAAAAAGAACCCCCAACTTTACTTGAGAAAACTCAGTTGGAGTTTGCATGTTTCATATGATAAATATGCATGCAAAAGCTATGGAAGCATCCCATGTGATCTGCTTAATTTTGAATTAAGCTCTGATTTCAACTGAATGTTGGACTTGACCTTTCCAACTTAAACTATTCTTAGATTGTGAAATGTGGTAAGAGTACAAGTTCATCTGGTGATGAGTCTACATCACTACGCTCCCTAAGCCTTGTGAAAATTATGATTCTGAAATCTTGTTACACAGAAATAACGAAATGTGAAGCCACAGAAAATATTTATCCATCCACTTCCAAGTGTGCACTTTTCAGTTATCCATACAAGTAATTTGAGTTAGTAAAATTCATAGTGTGATCTCTGCATTTTTTAATATGCTGTTTCTAGATGAGCAGTATTAGGAAAAATTTAATTTCAGAAAAATGGAGAGTCTAAAAAATGGTTCTTTCTTTGCAGGATATATGCATATCTGCCATGAAGGAAAAGGATATAGAAGCCAAACTATCTCAAGTAGCTGAGACGTGGGGAAACCAAATTCTGAGCTTTTCACAGTTCAAAACAAGAGGAGAGTTACTGTTAAAGGGAATTGAATCATCAGAACTTTTAGTATTGATGGAGGACAGTTTAATGATTCTTGACTCTTTACTGTCCAATAGGTACTTGGAATTATATATGGTATTTTCAGAAACACACTGAGATAGCAACAGTACTATTAATGAGATAAATTAGCAATAAATTTTAATGAAATATTTTTAAATTAAAAAAAAAGTTACAATGCCTAATGAAAAATATGCTCATGTGAAAGGCTTCCATGTATTTTCCAAACTTTTGTCTCAATATATTTGAACGTAATTGAGCTGGTAAAACCTTTCCATGAGGTTTTTCTTGTTCTAAGTAAAGCAGGTGTTAGTTTGTTCTAGTTTTTGGGAGGTTTTTTTTCACCATTGTAGGTATTTATTTCAAATTAGCTTTATTTAGAACTAAATAATTTCTACTTCTCTTCCTCTTTAGGTACAATGCAGCATTTAAAAAGCAAATTCAGAGCTGGGTTTATAAACTAAGCAACTCTGCACACATAATTGAAGAATGGCTGGTTGTGCAGAACCTTTGGATTTATCTTGAAGCTGTTTTTATAGCAGGGGATATTGCAAAAGAGTTACCCCAGGTAAGCTTCACAATGCTGGCCTATTATTGTGTATTAAAAGCTGTCTGTGTAGTAATTTCCAACAGATTATGATGTGAAAGGACTTATGCTTTCACTATATATAGGAAGCAAAGCGTTTTCAGAATATTGACAAATCATGGGTAAAAATAATGCAACGAGCTCACGAAAACCCGAATGTTATAGCCTGCTGTGTTGGAGATGATACTATGGAGCAAGTTCTCCCTCAGTTACATGAACAGTTGGAATCATGTCAGAAATCACTTACAGGGTAAGAGATAGTAAGTGAATTGTTTGATTTTTTAATACATTATTATATTGTAATTAGTTTATATTAAACATTAACTGGATTTTAGTTTTACTTGCATCCTTATACAGAAAAAAATGATGCCCTGAAATAGTTTAATAAGAGTCTTGTTCAATTTTAAAGGTATTTAGAGAAGAAAAGGCTACTGTTTCCAAGATTCTTTTTTATTTCTGATCCTGCACTTGTTGAAATTCTTGGACAAGCAAGTGATTCTCATACAATTCAGGTACAACCTTAGTGATTTTTTCTGCTTATAAAATTAAAAATTAGAATATGGAGAAACATTTAACAAATTAAAATATAAACATATTCTTCTTATAAACTTTGCTTAAGAAAAAAATTCACTTCTTGCTCTTCAGTCTTTAACAAAGCGTGAAATGGATACCTGTAATTTAAAAAAATCTTCAGAATTCAGAACACTGGAATGTGGTCCCATCAAGTGATTTGCAGATGGTTCCTTTCACAACTAAACATAATATAAGGCATCCTGTGAAACTTTCCTGCTTTTCATATTGCAAAATTCATCCAGCTAGTCTGGATTGTTACTGAGGGTTGATTGAGATAAGCCAGGTGATCTCCCATAGATCACCTCTGGAAACTGTAAAAATACAGTAGATGGAGATAAAATTCTACACAATCATTTCTGTAATTATTACCTACAAATGGCCAGAAATTTCATTTCTGTAATTATTACCTACGAATGGCCAAGTGAACCTCTGCAGGATAACCTTATTTGAGATTTTTGCTAATGTGAAGTATTTACATTGAATAATTCCTGAATTATCCTTACAGCCACATCTGACTTCCATATCTGACAATATAAATGAAGTTGACTTTCACCCAAAGGATTATGATCGCATACTGGCAGTCATATCAAGAGAAGGAGAAAAAATTCCAGTAATTATCTGATTTTTTTTTCCACAAATGTTTATAGATAAATGATTTTATTATTGAACATCTAAGATAGAGTAAGTTGAATTATTGTTAGTTACAAATAAATATTTCAAGGGTTGTTGTTAACAAAACTCAAATATGTCTTCATTAAACATATTTCTGGTACATTAACTGGAGTAAAATTTGTATTTGTTGTAAATAAAAATTTAGTAACTATGTACTAACTCATGTTCTGGAACAGAAGGTTGGTAACTGTGTTCTATTTTATATCCTTTACCGTAATTAATTTTTCAGTTGGACACTCCAGTGGTTGCAAAAGGACCAGTAGAACTTTGGTTGAAGATTTTATTGCAAGTGCAGCAGAAGTCATTGCATGGCATAATTAGGGCAGCATTTTACCAAATTAGTGACCCAGGATGTCAGCTACTGAGTTTTCTTAATCAATTCCCAGCACAGGTAACAATACAAGGTGTGAGTGTGTTGTGCAGTCTTGGTTGTGTATGGGGGGGAGCTGGAAGGTAAAGAGCATGTGGAATTGCCTATATGAGAATATTTTCATAGAGGAAACAAGGGGAAGGATCTACTCAGTAGAATGCAATCCTTAATGACTTGAATGTTGGTAATGTATATATCATAATATTTTTCTTACAATCTACTTTAAAATTACTTTTTTTCTTCTCTCAGAGAATATGAAGTAGAGCTTTTGCTTTCTGTGATGGATATTGAACCCCTTACAGCAGCAAATAAAATTTCATGTGCAGATTGATTTACCTCCCATAATTTAATATTGCAAGAACTATGATTATGATTATTTGTCTCATAATTTACAAGATTTACCTCATAGTTTATGTCTTTGTGAGATAGATAGATGCAGTCCTTGTAGAAGCCTATGTTGAAGTATTCTGGTTTGCCTAGAAAACTCCTCCATCCTACTGATAATTCATAAATATCATTAACAAGTAATGAATTGTTTCCCATCCTGTAAAATTCTGAATCTATCATTTGCTGATTGGTACAATGCTAAGTGTAATTTTTGAATAAAAAATTTTGCAAATATTAAAACCAGGCAGTATGTTGCTAATTAAAAGAAATATCAGTACATTTAAATATATAGGAAGTGTATTTATAATGTAATTATGTATTGTGCTACCATTATTTATTTGAAAAATTCTGCTACTTTAAACAGGGACTGTCTGGCTTGTCAGATATTTGAAAGTGTCTTTATTACCATCTGCAAAGATTTTTTTTCACGTCTTACTAATCCAGATTTTCTAATGTTCAAAAAATTTTTTGTGTTAGAAGGATTTGGCCAAGAAATTTTTGCAGAGAAAGAAAAGCTGTGTTAAAGGAGAAAGAAGAAATGGGGCAAAATACTGACAAACACAAAATATTTTCTTCAAACTGTCTTTTTCCTGTCTCTTTTCGTGCTTTTGTTTAGGTAGCACGAAAAAGTCACATCCAAATATTAATTTTTTTGTTTTCCTTTGACCATTCATTCTAAAATAAATTTGTTTTAGACTCAATTTAGGCCTGATGATTTTACAATGGTGAGATATCTCCTGCTGCAAAAACTCTGTAACCATGAACTCACTACAGGTATAGGGAGATAAAAAAATAGTAAGAGCAGTTGAATCAAATTTTTAGGGCTTGGTGCCTTGTGAATATAGAATTGTAGGGAATAAAGGTAATGAAGGGATACAGTGCTTGTCTATAATTTTTTGTTGTGGGTATTGTAAATCAAAATCAATCTGAGATGACAGTTTATGTTCAACATCCTATAACTCTCTAGATTTATTTGAAAGCAAAATAACTTTTAGTTCGATGTTCTCTAGGCCGTACTCCAGTCCTGACAGAATGTTAGAAGGCCAGCCATCCCACAGCCAGTAGCAATGGCCCAGAATTTTAATGGGCTTGAACTAGTTACAAGTTGGCAGTGGGAAATTTTCAGAAGGTCTCCTCCACCCAGGACCAGTTTATGTTCGTGTTATATCATGTTTATGTGGAGCACTCTAAAGGATTTTTGGTGAAACTGACACTCATCCTTAGTTTGAGTGTATCTCACTACGTGGCAAATTTTGGTAAAATTTTAAAAAGTCTTCTCAGGAAGAGAGCAAATCCAATTAATTCAATCACGGTATCCTGGTGAGACAGATTATGTGCTGAATGTGGTGATATTTTGTGGCTGTCTACACCACAATTTATTGTTCCCACCCAAGGCTTCTATAACAAGGCTCAAGTTCAACAAGTGGTTATTTAGTACATTTTTCACATATTACATTTTTAGGTTGGATTACTGGGAATTCAAATATTGTGGACACGTGATTCAGAGGAAGCTCTGAGGAATGCTAAGGAGGACAAAAAAATAATGGATGTAACCAATGGCAAATTTCTGGATATTCTGAATACGTTGATTGGCCAGACCACGCATGATCTTTCCAAGTTTGACAGAGTGAAATTTGAAACGCTTATTACCATTCATGTGCATCAACGTGACATTTTTGATGATTTGGTAAAGTACAGATTTTGATTTCAGACAATTAAATACATTTTCTGTCATAATATTCTTTCTTATATGTGGCAGCTACATTTACACGTGTATGTATGTGTTTATAAGAGAAAGATGTCCCTAACCTCACCATAATCAAAGTAGTAAAATTTTGTTTAAGATAGAATAGCATTAATTTGTTCTGTCAACTAAATATTTTCACCAAATGTCTACACCTTGAATATTTAAATTTTTCACTTCTTCCTACAAATTGTTTTGACAGACAAAAAATCCTTTTAGTATTTCCTTCCCTTGAAAAACAGTTGTATTAGTCTTACTTGCATAACTGAAAAAGTTGAGAGGACATTGTAATTGTATCATTATAATTAATTTCTGTTGCTGAGGATGTTGTAACTGTATCGTTATAATCAATTTCCTCATGGCT
Source organism: Oxyruncus cristatus (assembly GCA_013399855.1). NCBI lineage: Eukaryota > Metazoa > Chordata > Aves > Passeriformes > Cotingidae > Oxyruncus > Oxyruncus cristatus. The sequence goes on along the minus strand of VXAY01007347.1, from coordinate 988,504 downwards.
TGTTACAGAATCTCAGTAGTTGACATGGGGCTGCACTTTACCAAGCAGAGTACATATAAGACAAATGAACAAAAATTCCTACTAAAAATGGCAAATAGTTGCAATCCTATACTTGAACTTTTGAGGCTGTGCTAAATTGTTACCATTCCTTTATTTATTGAGGAATGGCATCCCTCAACACCACACCTCTCGCATTTTTACTGCTGATGACATAGGCTTAGCAGATTATACAGTGTTTGCCTTCCATGCCCCAGTCACATCCTTCCTTCATCATGCCATTTGTTGCAATGTGTTTGGTGGATTAAGAAGTATGCTATGTGCCTTTCTCACCTGGAAGGTGGACTGCACTACCAAAGCAATTTAAGATTTATTTGATTAACATAAATGTTGGGATGATCAGGTTAAGCGATCAGGACATTTTTTATATCAGTCTAGCATATATCTGAACATATTGTGTGATGCTTGATGTATTTAAGTTTACTTACACAGTAATCACTTGTTATTCACATACAAATAAGTATTTTATCACAATTGTCAAAGATAATAAATGTAGATGCTTGGTTATAACATATACATTTACTTTCTTTTAAGGTAAAAATGAACATCAAAACACCAACTGATTTTGAGTGGTTAAAGCAGTCTAGATTCTACTATAAAGAGGAATCAGATCATGTCATTGTATCAATTACAGATGTTGATTTTATTTACCAAAATGAATTTCTGGGTTGCACTGATCGTCTGGTTATAACACCTCTTACGGACAGGTTAGAAAAATAATTATGGATAAGGAGTACTTTTGATATCTACTGTTTATTTAATATTTACCTTTAAAGAGGTACATTCTGAGTTAAGTCCTGTGTGGGCTAGGTCATTCATGAAAATATTCTCAAACATTTGCTTAATATAATCTTTTAGAAAAGATAAAATAGTCTCACTGATTTGTACACTTAATAATCCCTTTATCATTGCCCAGTGTTAAAAAAAAATTTAGTAACAGAAATTAATTGTTTTAAGGTTATATAGCAACCTATATTAGCAGTATACTGAAGAAAAGATTAGGTCAAATGTTTCAAATTTTGTAGGGAGAGATTCTATAAAGATTCTATAAAGATTCTGTCACTACTTTCTTTAAAATTCTAAAACAAGTCCCGGGTGTATGTACTCACATTCTCTTCTGTAGCTAGGCAAGTAAATGGCAAGTTTGTTTCAAATGTTGCTTAACAATAAAAACTATATTTCTTTTTACTCTTCAGAATTTCTTTGCTTCCTTTCTTGTCAAAATTCTTTTTCCATTCAATCCTTTCCAGAGATGTCACTTCTGACCAAATAAAAAAAGGCCAAAAGATACTTCACTTGCAAGAAGACCCCTCAAGAACTAAAAATAACTTTCAACCTACAGTCATTTCCTTTGCTACCTATGTGGTGTCTGTTTTTATGACTTTTTGAACACCTTTATTTCTCCAGAAAATGTAGGACTGCTATTGTGACAATATGGAAAGTTCAGGAGATTTCTGCAGTGAACTGTACTGCCCTCAATAAATGAGTATTTTTGATGTAAAGTTGTTTGCTACCTCAAAATTGATCCCAGTAGAACTGTAGGGATAAAACCTTCCTGTCACTTCAGAGTTTCTTATTGTATAGAAAAGTTTCATACAGTACAAAGTTTCATACAACTATATTGTATGAAAGTTCCTGCAGTGCAAGTTGGGCATAATAAATTCTAGTCATTCAAACTAAACTACAGGAACCAGTTAGTTATTAAACTCTATTCAATTATGGATTAAACATAGAAATACTTCATTTAAAAATGTACTCAGAGTATGCTGATTTGAAACCAAAGATAACCCATCATTCATATAAGAACTTTGTTATTTAATTCCTTTAGCATTACTCTTCCATACCTTGCTTTTAATGAAAATCATAACTAAGGCTCATATATAAGTAAAACAGTAGTCTAGACTTTTTAAGACTTAAAAAAAAACAGGGCAAAGCTTGGGGTTTTTTTCCTAGAATGGTAAATATTTCTTACTGATAACTGAGGACAGGGACATACATCCTTATTCTTTCACACTTGAGGATTTAGGCAAGGGTAACATAATGAAATGTATACAGGTTAAGATGCTGCAGAATGTGATGACATGGTAGAACCCAACAGCAGAATCTGTTCTTTATACCTGTTAAAAGAGTTAATGACATATTCCTTTATGGGATGAGCATTAATTATTTGTTTTTAGCTCATTTACACCAGGGGTTTTTTTTTTGTTTGTTTGGTTGGTTGTTGGGTTTTTTGTTGTTTGTTTGTGGATTTTTTTCCCTTTAAAGTAATGTTTAAATGCTGTATTTTGTGCCTTTTTCCTCTCTAAACTTCTTGCACTCACAAAAATAATTGGAATGGCTTTATGAAGAAGTAGCCTTTTGACATAGGAGCTGTAGAATCTATTGCATAACTCAATTGTTATATATATGCACATATATCTTTAATATAATTTAATGAATCCATATCAATTAACATTTGTAGGTGCTATATAACTTTAGCACAGGCTTTGGGAATGAACATGGGAGGAGCTCCAGCAGGACCAGCTGGAACTGGTAAAACAGAAACAACAAAAGACATGGGAAAGGCTCTGGGAAAATACGTCGTAGTCTTTAACTGCTCTGATCAAATGGACTTCAGAGGTTTGGGTAGGATTTTCAAAGGTAAGATTTCTTCACATAGCATAGAAGAGACTTTCAGAGTTCATTTAGCAGATGCCATTAGAGCAGGTTTGTCAGTATCTTATTCATGTTGGGTTTTGACTATCTCCAGGGATGGACATTCTGCAACACCTCTGTTCAAGTGTTTTGACTATATTAAATTTAACAGTTTTTATACTTCCACTGACTTGGAATTTCCCATATTATGTCCATTGTGTCCATACGTCCATTGTTTCCTCTTCTTCCACTGCACCTCTGAGAAGAGCCTGGCCCTTTTCTCAGTGCCTCCTATTAGTTAGTGATAACAGGAATAGGCTTTTCCCTTAGTTTCCTCTTCAGGCTCAACAAGTCATGGAGTTATTCTGTTCTACGTAAGGGACTTGAACTTCACAAGATTTCTGTCATCTCATTTTTCAAAGTTATGGTATTTTGTATCTCTCAATCACTTATTTTTAATTTTTTTGCCTAACAGTACAGCTTTTTCTGAATAATTGAATGGTGCTCCACAATAAAAGGCTGCACTCACAGAAAGATCTGGACAAAATATATACCAATTGCCCCAAAATATAAAAATGTATTTTTTCAGATTTTGATTCACTTTTAAACCTTGTATATAAATCAACTAATATTAATTCAGATTGATATGGAAATAGTCAGGAGGATTGGAGGAAGATAGGCCTTGACCACAGGACAATAAATAAAACTAGTGTTATTAAATTATTTGCAATAAAAGTAATTTAGACCAGATATCTCAAATATGCATGGAGAATAACAGAAAATATTTTCTTCTGTCCCTTTTTTCAGGTCTTGCCCAGTCCGGATCTTGGGGATGTTTTGACGAATTCAACCGAATTGAATTGCCTGTTTTGTCAGTAGCAGCACAACAAATCTATATTATTTTAACAGCAAGAAAAGAAAAAAAAAAGCAGTTCATTTTTGCTGATGGAGACTGTGTAGATTTAAATCCAGAGTTTGGAATTTTCCTAACTATGGTAAATGTAGTAATAATTACAAAGAAGTGACAAATTTTATTATATAGAGGTTAAATGGCAAGGTGAAAATAAGCAGTTTTATTAATTAAATGATGCTGTCACTATAGAATTAAAGTGTTCAACACATAATCTGATTATTCTTGAATGGCATGCCTTCATTTTGACTTTAATATTATTGCAAAGGTTCATAATTATATCCCTTCATTGCTGTATATTAACTCATTATCCAGATTAAGAGTTTGACCAAACTTCCAGAATTCTCTGTGCTCACTGACAGGACTGAAACACTAATACACTTTACTACCTTATCTTGAAATGCTTTAATAGTATTAGTGAGAGTGATACTGGTGGGGAGGGGGAGGAAAGAACATTCGCTTGAAGTAGGAGATACAACAAAGACATTCTTTGGGGACATATGTCTTGACTAATGGGTACTTTACATGGACATGTAAAAATTCTTCCAGCTCCCAGACACAGAATATTACCTTTCAGAGTATGCTGTCTTATTTACACAGGATTCTTGAGGCTTAACACTAATTCCTGTAGTTTTATGAGCAGGAAGTTTTAAAGTGTATGTTTCCCAATGCCAAGGCAGAAGACAATCCAAGATGACTTTATAGGAGATTAAAATTTTAATAACTGGTAGACAAGAGTTCTAACTCTGAAGTGATCTAAGTATTTATACATGCATTTACTGTTATTTTGACTATTGTAAATAATAATGTAGTATGTTTTCTTATATAGAATCCTGGATATGCCGGACGTCAAGAGCTACCAGAAAATCTTAAAATTCAGTTTAGAACTGTTGCAATGATGGTTCCAGATAGACAGGTAAAAATCCTGAATGAACTGAAAGAAAAAATGTGTTTTACTTTGATGACCTGTCTCCAGGAGAAACTAATGGAATTTCTACAAAAATTGTATTTCAGATAATTATAAGAGTTAAACTTGCAAGTTATGGATTTATTGATAATGTGGTGTTGTCTAAGAAATTCTTTGTTCTTTATAAACTTTGTGAGGAACAGCTCACTAAGCAGGTAATGTTATCTATTCCTTTCCTCTTTGTCTTCATATTTACACAATAAACCCTCATGTTTTGGGTTGTGCAGATTGTTTTTGAAGCATCACTTTTATGCTTTCTTACAAAATATTGATGTAACCTAAAAGTAATTCAAACAAATATCTCTATAGAATTTTTGAACAAATAGCCATATTAATTCATTAATATGTAGTCACATAGGCACATTTGTTTGTTAAAAATGATACTTTGTGGTTAGTTGCAAGTGCATGAGGTTCTCTGCCTAAACATGGCAGCCGGGTAAAAATCATCCTCGTCACGTCATTTTTCTGTAAGAATTATGTAGGGCTAGAGTAAATAGCTTGAAATTGGAAACTGGAAACTACAGGAGAAATGTCTAAAGTTTGATTTAAGTTGCTTATATCCTGACAGCACTGCCTTGCTCTGAAGTTTATGCTTTAAGCTGCCTCAGTTGGAAAGACACAGTCTTGAATTGAACTGTTAGTTTTTTAGGACCCTGCTATACAGAGCTATAAAATAATTGCTATGTGGCATTATAAATGGTGAAATCAATTAAATTTAACATGCACCACCACAACCTCCTCCTGTTCTCCCCCCGCCCTCCTACCTTCCTCAAAACAGCCTTGTTGTCCTTCATTTGTTTGAATAGAATAATTCCTAAACAACAGCAACAATGCCTACTTTAGCTACCTTTTCCAGGTACGACAACTATATTATACAATATGCAAGTAAGGCTTGATATACTGATGAAATAAACCTAGAGAATTTGTTACTGATGCATTACCCTTCTGCCACTCTCTAGGTCCATTATGACTTTGGTCTGAGGAATATCCTCTCAGTACTGAGGACTCTTGGATCTCAAAAGAGGGCCAGGCCAGATGACAGTGAATTAAGTATTGTTATGAGAGGGCTAAGAGATATGAATCTTTCTAAGCTGGTAAGAATCTAATTTAATATTTTAGCACCATGTAAAGGCAAGCCTACTGGATTTTTGTGGATTTTGTAGTAGAACAGAAAAAAAATCTCAAGAATCCCGTTCTTTAGAAATTGAAACATGATAATCTTCATGTTATCATTAAACAGCAAAGAGAGCTTATTAGACTTGTAAACAGTGCTCAGTGTGCAAAGGTTCAAACAGATCAATAGGGGCTTACCTGTGCATGAGACTTTTTATGTACTGATTTGCATACAGACTGACTACCATAAGTAAACTGAATAATGAGTATCCACTAAATCAGACTTTTAAAGATTTCTTTACAGATAGGATGCTCTTTCCAACATATGCTGCAAGTGTTTTACGAATCAAGTTTACAACTAGATTCCAGTGTCTACTCAGTGGCAAATTTCTTTCAGTTTTGAATGTATTTTTTGCATTGCATGTGGATGACATTTTCAAAATGCTATTTTTGTAGCAAGCTGTCCTGTTGTCCATCTGTATGCACCTGTATTTAGAAAATACATTCTTACTGCTTATTCTTTTAAAACAGAGACTAATATTGGTTCAAAAATGTTCTTTGAACTACCACGCTTTAATTGCTTAATAAATTCCTTTGTTTCAGATAGATGAAGATGAGCCTTTGTTTCTTAGTCTTATCAATGATCTCTTTCCGGGGATACAGTTAGACAGTAGTACCTATGCTGAGCTTCAGACTGCAGTAGCTCATCAGGTGGAAGAGGCAGGATTGGTTAATCATCCACCATGGAATCTTAAGCTTGTTCAGGTAAAACTTTTTTTCCAAAACATTTTTCACAAGTAGGAGTCAGAACAACATATTAGTCGTTAAACCATTGCCTCACTCAAGAACTGCACATCTTACACGGGAAAAATTGAAGGTTGGGTGTGTAAGACCTATGCAAGCAACTCATTGTGGTGCCTCTAGATCTTCTTCCTGTAGTGATATAAGCCTTTATTCGGCTTGCAGAGGAAGAACCATATATGCTTCATCTTAGAAGGTTCTGGCATCCAGGAGAACCATCACTGTTTTGTGCCTTTCAGTTCCTTCAACCGGACATACTTGTATAGCCAGACTCTGACACTTCCATAGCAAGCCTAATGCTAATATTAAAAGACAAACAACAATTTCAATAAAGAACTCTTCTGAAACTAAACTCATATACAGTCTTGGAGAAAGTGCAGTCCCTGTGTTTATTTCGTATACTCAGGCATTTTAGCACTAGTGATGAATCATACTTCTGTTGCATTAATGTTTTGCTACTATTCATTTTTCCTTTTGAATGACACAAAAAATCCTTTTTAAAATCTGGTAAAACTATTTTCAGTTGCTTTGAAAAGTTTAGGCAAGATTTAGTCCTGTAAGCTGTTTATAGTAAACTTTCTTGATGTTTAGAAGACTAGGATGTTGTGTGCTATTCCACAAAACACTAAAATTCAGCAAATGCATGCTGAGTTTAATTCTGAGCATATAATTTGTATGTCTAGTACATGTTTCATCACTACTAAGTGCAAGCAAAAATCTTTTTAAAGCATATATTTGTTTTATTTTATTTTGATTTCTTAATTGAAATATTTTGATTTTGTTAATAGTTGTATGAAACTTCTCTAGTACGTCATGGGTTGATGACACTTGGACCTAGTGGATCTGGAAAAACAATGGTCATAACGGTATTAATGAGAGCACTCACAGAATGTGGCCAACCTCACAGAGAAATGCGAATGAACCCCAAAGCTATTACTGCTCCTCAAATGTTTGGAAAACTAGATGCTGCAACTAATGATTGGACAGATGGAATCTTTTCTACACTGTGGAGGAAAACTCTGAAAGCCAAAAGGGGTATATAAATACTTTTTGTGTGGTATCATAAAAATACATCTTGAATGATATATTGAAAAAAGTGTATTGAATTTGCAAATGTGGGGAAGTTCCCTGTTGAGAAAAACTATAGAGAACATAAATGAGGTTACAGTTCACTTCTTGAGAAAGGGCAGCAGTTTAAAAAGTTATTATTTCAGTAATATATCTACATTAAAAAATTGATGATTTTCTTGCCACTTTAGTTCTATGCTGCAGATGTGGAAACTGATAAATTATTGTTTAGATTTACCTGTACAAATGGCACTATCTTTAAAAAATTTTTTTTCCCATGGTTTTCCATACAGTGATTGCCAAGTTTTATATTTCAGTGTTTTATAATTGGAATACTGAAATTCTTTTTCACAGAGTTTCATTTGTATCTTAAAAAATAAAAATACTTACATTAAAGAAAGCAAATTCTTCTAGGGAACCTTCCTAGAAGGAGGTTAATCTTAGAAGATAATTGTATTTTCTATATTGAAAATGTGTATGCTTTCACTTGGAAATTGGAAATTTTCTCTATTCCAAATGAAGATAGAATTCTAAAATTTGATTGCAAAAATTTAGGTATTTTCATCTATGTTTATATTTCAAAATAAAAGAAAAACAACTAGATTTTAAGAACGGATGAGTGATCATAGATTTCATTAACTTGAGTGGGATCTGTGAATATTCAATGCCTTTTGTTTAGTTGCTCAAATAACCCTATTTTAGTGACAAAATGCAAAATTCCCCATCTTCCCTGTGCTGCTGGAGCAAGAATGGGGCAGGAGGAGGAAGATTATTTTGGGAGGAAAGAATTTGAGTCCAGAGAAAGAAAAGGAAGTGGAAGAAGGTGTTTTAGGTGTTTGTCTTTGTTTCTCATCATCCAAATCTGTGTAATTTGCAATAAAATAACTTTGCCAAGTCGAGTCTGTTTTGCCCATGACAGCAGGCAAGTGATCTACCTGTCTTTATCTCAACCCACAAACATTTTCACCTTATCTGCCTTGGTCCTGTTGAGGACGAGGAGAGAGAAAGTAGAGCAGTTTCTGTTTGGCAGCCAGCCAAGGTAACAAATATTCAACATTATAAAGATATATTTGTGCCCTTACTTGCTACTAATAATTTCAAATACAGTTCCTTATCTAAATATGCAATTTATTCAATAATGAGCATCCATAAGGTGGCAGAAATTGCAAAAAATAAAAGAAACTTTTGTACAACATTTAAGTTCTAGACCATCTTTTGTAAACTTATTTTCTTGCTATTTCAGATGATGATATGAACTGTATCTCTTTTGATCGTTTTTTCCAGGTGAAAATATATTTCTGATTTTAGATGGTCCTGTAGATGCAATCTGGATTGAGAATTTAAATTCAGTTTTGGATGACAACAAGACCCTCACTCTAGCAAACGGAGACCGAATTCCTATGTCTCCTACATGTAAACTGTTATTTGAGGTTCACAACATCGAGAATGCCTCTCCAGCAACAGTTTCTCGAATGGGTATGGTTTTCATCAGTTCTTCTGTCCTCAACTGGAAACCAATATTGCAAGTAAGATAATCATTGCTGGCTGCTTCTGATTTTACCTTGCGATACATTTTATATGGAATTTTACGTTGCTCTACATTTTATATATTGGGGATTTTTCTTCAGGCATGGCTGAAGAAACGCTCTCCTCAAGAAGCTGAAGTTTTGCAAAGTTTGTATGATAGAATCTTTGAACCAGCATACACATATATGAAACTAAACCTTAATCCAAAAATGGAGCTTCTGGAATGTAACTACATCATGCAGGTAAAACAGATACAGTATGAATATTTATGAATTGACTGACAGTTGTAAACATGCAGAAATAGCAAAGAAAACATTTGATAGCAACAAAACTTAATTTCAATGTTTCCTGACAAAGAAAAGGTCAAACTCAGTATTTGTTTCTTGGGCAATATAAGAGGAACTGTTAGAGACGTGCAGAAAAAAATTTTACTTCTCTTTATCACTTCATACCTAGGCTAGTCTTCAAATGACAGGAATTTGTAAGCTTCAGTAAATTTTCAGAAGTATATGTTTATTAAACTAGTGGACTCATTCCAGTAGTTTTAATACCAAAAAACTGTGGTAAGGGTCAGTGTAACCCTAATGGTAGTGTCAGAATAGGGAGAGAAAAGAATTCCATTCATCTTTTTATCTCCAGATGTATTAGATGTTATTCTGTCCATCAGCTCCTCCAAGGTCAATGTGGTAATTTTTGCCTCTCCCTTCCTATAGCTGGAATTCTATCTTGAGTGAGTCCAAATTATATCAGTGATTTATTAATAATAAAAACATGTGGCAGATTTTGAAAGACTATCATTCCTCTACTACATGTCTCCAGCTGATTTGTTTATGAGTCTGTTGTCATCTGCAGATTCTAAGTCTCCAGACTTTCCTTTTGTCCATGTAATCTCCAGTTTCATATTTGCACACATAAAAAATTCAGCAGTGCCCTTGAATAAGAGGCTAGACAAGATCATGTTTTGGATAACACTTCAATTTAATATTGGGTGCAAATGGGCTAGTTTAATATCTTTTTGTTGTACTTTAGACAGTCAGACTCCGATTTTCTAGATTGTGAAGTATTTTGCTGCAAATTAATAGCTACAGTAAGTGATGCAAAGCCAAACTGTGCAGTATCAAATGGATACCTATAGAATTATAGATACAGAATGGTATCTGTAGGATTGAAGTCTACTGGCACAAATTATGTAACTTACCATTTTATGATAATAGATTGACATGCTGTGCACAACATTTTTGAGTGATATATTATTTTTCCTCTACATTTGTTACTGGTGAAACCGGACTGAATTGAGCTTGTCATCGCAGAAGACTTTTCCTGTGACTAAAAGTTTCTATGTTATTTTTGATTAAGCAAAGTTAGTGCTCTACTCATACTGCGTAAACCAGGAAATATTTCCCTGATTTAAGCTGTATTGAATGTTTCTTCCTGTGAATAAAAATCTCTAATAAGTTTCTGTCCCACGTGTGACAGAGTAAATAAGTCTTAAGGGGTCTCTGTGCTGGGGTTGTCTAAGAGCCAGTCAGACCAGAGCTTTTACCCTATCTGAAAAGAATCTTAATATTCCAGTTTTGCCATAAATGGTCTATATGCAGAAGCCCTGTACCTTTTCAACCTCCTGATTTGTTGGGTCTTATGTCTCTATTAATTCAGGACATGCTTTTGTTTAGTTCAGGCATTTTCAAAATTTACAACCAAATCAAACCCGTTGCATCTAGCAGACTTGTGTTTGAGTTCTAAAGTTCAGGTTTGGATGTTCACCCAAACATGCACATGGATCCAATTATCTTCTATTTGTTAGCGTTCACAATTTAAGCTACCTATTCATCTAAACCAGTTTTATGATGCTTTTATATAAAAGTGACCTCACCTTTGCTTTCCTCCTTGTGATTTTCACTGACTTTCTAACATTTTACCATCCCCTGGCCCACCTCATTAGGTAGACAAATATAATTTACCTTAGGAGATTCAACACATTTTTTTTTGTTTAGGGTTGTCCTGCCTTACAAGTCAATTGGAAAAGTGAACAACTTGTAGCTAAAGGAGATCTGATTGATATAGTCTGCATGAAGGATCAAAGGTTTTTGACATAGTTCTTTACCAGGGATTTACATGGAGGCTAAACAGTCATAGCAGAAGATAGGAGATTCATTTCTAGACAAATAACTTATTAGAAGATATGTAATGTGTGATTGGTTTATCATTTCTTAGGAAGGGCAGAGGTTATCACTGACCCCAAGTCACCTTTGCTGGGATCAGTACTGTTCAAAATGTTCATGAACAATTTGGAAAAGTTTTAGGTGGAGGAGTTTATTGATGACACTAGATTATTCAGGGTAGTAAGGACAAAACATCTAACCATGAAGAACTGTAGATAGACTTTATGACACTGAATAAATAGGTAATAAAATGGCAAATAAAATTCAGTGAAGATAAGCATGAAGGTGTTCACACAGGGAGAAAACAAACTGTTCAGTGCCATGAGTAGCAGACCCATGGAACATCTTGCTAAAGGTTGTTATAGACAATAACAGCTTATGTAATGCTCAAGACCACTCTTGATATTTTCAGGGTGGAAAAAAACATAGAGAATTACTAAAAAGAAAAAACTTATATCATTCAGAAAGCCAAAAGCTGAAGGGAGTACCAATAGGAAGTATTACCCCAACAGCACAAGCCAAGAGTTTTTTTCTTTGTTTTTACTCTTCTCCACTTCTGGTCACTATTGCAAATGAGTTGCTGGACAAGCTGAAGTTTTCATCTGAGCTGTTGCCTTTTATGTGTGCCTTTTTGTGTCAGTTTAATTTTTCTCTTTTTCTTTTTTTCCTTCAAAAACTTGTTACAGAATATTGCCAAGACCCAAAACATCTTTGGAAATTTTGAACTCAAGCTTGTATTTGAGGGGAAAAAAAGATTTTGTTCAGATAAACTGGAACACAGCCTGTCCTGGAAAAAAATTAGATAAATCAATTGTCTGCTAAAGAAAAGGAGTGACATTATTTTAACATTATGAAACATTATTAATACTGGTTGATCATTTTTGAAAGCTAAATTTTAAAGTAATCCAAAGTATTCCAACTATTTATGTCCTTCAGGCTGCATTGAAAGTATGTGCTACTGCATTACTTCCCACTTCAAGTATGAGATCCAAGACAAAATAATGAATACTAATTCCAAGAGCTGACTAAAAATTGGTTTTGCTGCTAAAAAGATGTATTTTGAAGCAATGTGCCGGGCACTGCCTTGTATACAAAGGGAATACGAATGATGTTCTCTAAGACAGTCAAACATCTGACTTCATGAGCAACATCACAGAATTATAGATAGCGAGTTACTAGTTTTCTGCAATCTGGACTCTAGTTCCTTAGAAACAGTGAAGCAATCATTACATTCAGTATTTTAATCTACTTTTTAAAAAGCACAAAATAGAAGTTAATATGATCCTTGCATTAATTGACTATAACTGAGATAAATACATCATGAAAATGGCAAGGCTCCACCTACTTTTGGAGTTCTGAATATTATAAAATCCCTTAAAAAGCTGTTTTTTTACCCCAGCTCTTAATTGACATTTGTTATATAGGCATAAATTAAAAGGGCAACTGATGATCAAATTACTTCAGTAATTTTGAAATTTTTTCCAGTTTTGTATAGATATCTTCAATAGATTTTATTGGGTTTGTACTTCTGAATTTTAGGTTATTCTTTTGTAATCTGTATTAATTTAATGTTTTAATACATATAACTAATGCACGTGCATACATATATATGGAAATTTAAAGTGATTACGTAATATTTTCTTAAGGTATATTTTAAAATATTTTCAGTCTATTAATCTTCTGGAGGGCTTGATTTCACCGAAGGAAGGAGGTAGTTCAGCTCATCTGCAAAAATTGTTCAGCTTTGCAATAATGTGGAGTTTAGGTGCCCTTCTGGAGTTGGATAGTAGAGATAAACTTGAAGCCTTCATTAGAGCTCATGATAACAAATTAGACTTACCAAAAATCCCCCGTGGCACCAATCAAACGATGTATGAGTTTTATGTTTCTGAGAAAGGTAAGAAAAAGCACTAACATTCTTTTTTATATTGTTGGTTTAAAACTCTATTATTCCTTCAGTCCTTGTTATATAGCCATATGAGTGGAGTTTTTTTGATAACTGTGTAGTACCAGCACCTCTTGGATGTGAGAAGTCAGAAACAAGAGATGCAGTGCTCACAGCTAGTATTTTCTTACTTCTTTTGGTTTTAGTTTCATTGATACAGGATACTTTTCTATTAACTTAAACAGCCTACAATTTTTGGATAATTTATCCTTAGGCTGGTTTAGTCAAACTTAATATTAATCTTATGTTTAATTTTCTCACAGCCAGTAGTTTTTGCTAAAAGAATAAAATTTGATTTTAATTCTATTTAGTAATTATTATTTATCCACATCCAGTAATCAGTTGTAAATCTTACAGATTATACAATTATAAATATGGTGAGATATTTTGAAAACTTTGATTCTTGACATTTTGAAGAGTGTGGGTTTTTTTCAGAACAAATTTTTCAGTTTAAATAGCCAACACAACCAGTGCCATGAAAACTTATAGCTATGTCAGACCACATCCTCCCCTGAATGCATTGATTTCTCTCCTATCCAAATTCACTTCTTTTGTTTTTTGCCAGCAATGTTGTTTTAGTGTACACATATGGAATCCATATTCTGATGTTCTGTAATTTTTCACCAACAGTGTGAGAATTAGTTTCTAGTTAAACATTCTTTTGGGGTTTTTATTTAGATATGTATATATAATTTTAGAAATATATCTATATTTGGTAGGATAGTGGAGTAACTAGGGGTCATGACTAGGTATGTCCTTTGTTACATGCCTTTTAGTTGGATCTGAAAAATTTATCTCTTTTCATATTTTGTAGTATTTTACCCATAATATTTTTTTTTTTTTAAGTATTGTACAAATGAGATATTCAACGTGACCAAAATGTGATGAGATTTTTTTTTTTTTTGGTCATTTCAGGTAGCTGGGAGCACTGGAGTAAAAGAGTTCAGGAATATGTTTATCCAACAGATCATGTCCCAGACTATGCATCTATTCTGGTTCCAAATGTAGATAATACCAGAACTCAGTTTTTGATAAACACAATTGCAAAACAAAAGAAAGTAAGTACAGGATTATTTATTTAAGTATATACCTACTATATGAAATAAGTAGAAGGTTACTTACGAAGTAGTTGTGGGTTGAAATAATTCTTCATGTTCTTGGTCTCTAGTTATTTCTTCCCAGATGTATCATTATTTATGTATTGCTCTATTTTTATTTTCTTAACAAGAGTTCTCTGTACTTAGTTCTGTGCATGGACAAAAGTTTTAAAATACCCTTTTTGTAAAATATCATAAAAGTTTGCCTTCAACAACCTATCAGTTTTCTCAGAGAAAGACATAAATCCATGTTCTTAGTCTGCATACCATATTCTTTTTTTCAGATTTGTGCTGTCTAGGGAAGCAAGGTAAATAAATTTCACAAGGCAGTTCACTTAAGATCTGTAATTCCTGACCTAATCTCTGGGTTTTTTTCCTCACACTAGGAAAGCTGTAGCTAATAGCAGTTAAGTGTGATTAATAGCACAAATGTAGAAAAGGAGAGAACAGTGCTGGGAAAAAAGAAATAACCTTCTATTACAAGCACATGTCAAAAAGGATACCTATAGCCCAAACAAATTGCAGAAATTTAAATTCCAATTAGATGTCAGAAATTACTTTCCATTGTAAAGGAAGCCATCTTAGGGTCAGCCACGAAAAGAAACTGCTGCAGTGAATATGTTGGAAACTGGAAGAAGTTAAGAAAATGGAAGAAGATCTTACTTCTTCCTTTCTCTTTTGATTCTGTAAATAATTTTCTTGGAGAATCTGTGTGGGATGAAAAACACATACTGTATCACTGCATATGGAGTCACAGGAAAAACCCATCAGAAAAATATATAATTTAGAAGTAGACACAGAGGCTATTCCTTTCTCTAAAATAGATCTGTTATGCATATATAAGTTTTTGTACTACTTATGTGATTTAAATATCTGTTACAGGCTGTTTTGCTTATAGGAGAACAGGGGACTGCAAAGACAGTCATGATTAAGGGATATATGAAGAGATATGACCCAGAAGAGCACTTGTCAAAATCTTTAAATTTTTCGTCTGCCACGGAACCATTTATGTTTCAGGTAAAAGTATAGATTTTAAGCAATCTTGTATATCATTTCCTTGATAATTGTATAACGTGTACTTAATTCTGATGATAAATGATTTAATATTAAAGTCTAAAGTATTTTTTCGTCTAAGTCACTTCAACATTTTAGAAAATTCTATTAAAAATAATTTTTGCAAATCAGAATAATATATAGCCACTCACATAGAGATAGATATATCCATGATCGCTGCGTGCATTTTCATTATGGAATTCTAAGAATCCATTTTTTGCTGAAGACCTTTCCTTTCCTTTTTAGATTTTTGGTTATACTTCATTTTTTTTCCTGATTCTTTAGTATATAACTCTAATTTTTATAAGCAGCTTTCAACTTACAGATGATTTTATTTTTCCTCAGCTCAGGAGTGACTACAGCATCAGAAATTCAACCTTTAAGGATATGTAGCAAAACAACTTCGTAGAAATTTCTCTTTCCCAATATAACTGGTAAAAATCCATATAAGTACAAACAAAATCTGTAGGTAGTTTGTTTTTTTTCAAGTGATCGAAAGGATCATTTATACCACTGTGCTATGATTCGATACTACTGATTTGCTAAGATGTGATCCTGTAAGTTGAATTGGCTTCGTTACCAGTTCAATGCAACGGATTCATGGTGACAAGCCTCCACTAGGATGAAGAAATGATTTTGGAATATTTCTGGATTGAAAAGTCTGCTCATGGAATAGGTCTTGCAAACTCCATCCCAAAATCAAACATATTTTTTAAGAAACTGACATAAATTTTATTAAGAAAAGGATGAAAAGTAATGGATTAAACATCTATTGTTAAAAAATTCCAAACTCACAGAATGTCAGCCGAGTTTTTCTCAGCAGGTATTCTATGTATAACATCTCTGGCCATGGTTTGTATCAGACTAGGTGGCAGAATAAGACAGCCATGCTTTCATGCATGCAAGATATGTTGAACAGTCAATATCTCTGTCTCAGTGTCCTTTACTTAGTGTATTGTGGGTCTCTAGAACATTACTGTCTTGCATATAAACTGCAGGCTTCCTTATCTCTGGTACAGAGAGTTTGTGGAAGGATCTTAACATGTCTTTGCTGCAGTCCTGCATTACTTCAGAGGATATGCTCCCTCCTAGCAGCTTGACAGCTGAATACCAGCTGATTCACCTGGCTGATTTCCAAGAGAGAGTTGTAGCAGAAAAACAGTTGAAATGCTTCTAAACACTTGAAAACACTACACTCAATAAGTTTTTGGGGGTATTTTTATTTATTTTTTTTTTAATTTTGTGTCATCGTTCTGAGGATATTTGAAAGACTGGGTGATTTTTGGATGCATTAAATGTGTTAGTTTTCAATTTCTTATGTAATCACTTAGCAGTTTCTCTTTTTCACCTTAATCACATATTTTCTATATGCCTTTAAAATACTAAGCTAATTATATTGTTGTAAAAACAGGACAAAAACATTGGACAAAACTTGTACCTATTTTCTGTTTCTAAAATGCTATTAATACTTCTATCTTTATGACAGCACATGCCACATTACTCATATAGGATGACATTTGTGCTTTTAGAGAGAAAACCTTATTTGTCTAAGGAAAACATCTGCTGCCATCTTGTGAGGTGTTTTTTCTGTCATTGTTTATGTATCTTTAGAAAGGATGTAGAGCTGTAGAACTTTCAAGAAACATTTCAATTATATATCAGTGTCTTGCTTATTGCATGCAGCTTCTTGACACCAAAATATTAAAATTCTTCATTACATCACTCACGAGACATCTGGGAAATCATTGTGAAAGGACTCTAAGTTGCCTCTGTATTGTCTACTGTTGTATTGCAAATATAAAACAATTGATATGAGGGAAATGATAATGTCAATAGTGAAATAATAATTTCTGAGTTTAAAAACTTTTTAAAAACTTGTCTGCTAGCCAGAGGGTTGCAGGACAGGAATTGGATTCCCTAGGAATTGGGTTCCTTAATCATAGAATGAATGGTGAAACTGCTTACAAACAGAGAGAACCATTGGGTAATAACTGTAGCAGAAAGCAGTAACACGCTATTAAACAATGCGTTTTAAATATTGTTTCTTTAGACACAAAATGAGAACTTTCTCTTCTTGTTTAGAGGACAATAGAGAGTTATGTGGACAAACGTGTTGGAAATACTTATGGACCTCCTGGAGGCAGAAAGATGACTATTTTCATTGATGATATCAATATGCCATTTATCAATGAATGGGGAGATCAGGTAAACTGTTTTTTAACGTATATAACTTATTCTCAAAATGCTGTGCTTTTTATGTATATACATATGTGAATCAGTGGACTCCCTAAATATTTTAGTTAACTGTTAATTATTGGAAATACTTTCTAATTATGATACACCAACAAAAAAAGAAAAGAGAGCAAATCAGAATTACTGAAGGGACATGTACAATAATGGTGCCATATTTTACATAATCCCCAGTTCCTCATTTTTGTAAGTCTAAATAAAAAACATTAGTGTACTAAAGTAGCATATTATTCCAAGATTGACACTAACTTGAAAGCACCAGTAAACAAACTTTCTGTGAAATGTAAGTGTGATACCTTGGAGAAAGAAATAAAGGCTCTGAAAAATTCAGGGGTAACACACTGGCTTTTGATATGCCCATCTACAATTTGTTTGTGTAGTGTCTATATGCTTTTGCAGATCAGGCAAAAGTCTTTCACAATTTCTTCCCATAGTAGGTCTGAAATACTTGCAGCTCAGGATGTTAGGTCTTCTGAAATGTCTGTTCTAACATGAAGACCAAATATGCTTACTATGACTTTTTAAAATTTGCTCAAAGTAAATAACAAAAGAGAAACCTGGGGCCTCTGCACTTTTAAATGTTCAGGCTCTGTGCCTTCTGTGAAGCTCACAGTTTGTGTTAAGGCTGCTAAGCACTGAGCTGGTTTGTTAACAGCATGATTAGTAGGTCTGGTTGTGAGAGTGGGCCCGGGCATGTATTTAAGTAGCAGTATGGATTTAAGTGGGCTGAATAGTTCCTCTACTTCACTTTAGAAAGCTGGTTTTGTAAAATGGAAGCCAAGCGTGTGTTTTTAGTGTCTCTGAAGTGGAACCCGGTTTTCTACATAAATGGCAACATACATCAGTTCTTTGGTTTGCATCATTTGCTCTTGCTTGGGAGAACTTCAAATTTTTTTTAAAAAATTGAAATTAGTGTTGAATAACCCGCAACACTAGCTACTCTGTCAACACAGTCTAGAACATGGGTGGCTATGTTTGAGGAAAAGCTCTCACAGGTTCAGTGTTCAAGTGTTCAAGAAAAGCAAGGATCTCCATTAGGGGAGGATCTCCACTAGGTCTTGCATTATGGCCCCAAGACATTGTTGAAATACTTTTTAATGGGATGATGGTTTGTAATCAGTGTCCTGCTGTATATCATATTGATTTTGGTGAGGTACGTGGGCACATACATGAGACTTGTTGAATATTATTGGAGCAGTTGTTATGGGGGCAAACTCAGGTGCTGTAGAGTGGAATGTAGAGTGAATAACCTTTTCAAAATAAACAGCTTCCTCTTTCAAAAAAGAATTAGTTGTTTTCGTTCAAAAAAGACCTAAGGTTGAACTGAAAAGCGTAGTTTGAACATCTATAGCTGAATGTCCAGCAGCAAAATAAGGAACAGAACAACTTTTCCCCCAGTTCACTGCCTTAGCTTTTAGTTTCATTTTCTTGACATTATATGGTAGTACAACCATGAAAGAATTTTCCTGCAGTTTAAAATTGCATAAACCAAGATCACCCATATGACTAAGGAAGGTAGTTTAATCTGGTTTTAGATTAAAGTGAAAATATTTCTCCATGGATTAGTGGTAAAGTTACAAGACAAAATTAAATTATCATGGTATATTTTCTTCTTTTCTTGCATGAATTTCTAATTTGTACAAGTTGCATAACCTTACAGATAACAAATGAAATTGTCCGTCAGATGATGGAAATGAGAGGAATGTACAGCTTGGATAAACCTGGAGACTTCACTACAATTGTAGATGTACAAATAATAGCAGCAATGATACATCCTGGAGGAGGCCGTAATGATATTCCCCAGCGTTTAAAAAGACAGTTTTGTGTGTTCAATTGTACATTGCCATCCAACGCATCCATTGACAAAATATTTGGTACCTCTTTCACTTGTTTTAGTATAATTTATTTTTTTCAATAATTGACTTAAAATGTATCAAATATGCTGTCTTTCTCACTTTCGTCGTGCAAATTCAGAGTACTTTCAGTGAAAAAACTGAAACTGGATTACAGAAAAAATAGTCCTATTGAAGAGAAATTAACCCCTTTAAATGTTTGCCTTTCTAATTTTGGACAAACAAATATTAAGAAAGTAATGGCATTTCCTGGAAGACTTTGAGCACTGTTATTACTCTGTAGGTTACCATTCTACCTCTGCGCTGTCTGAAGTGCACTCTTGCTAAATTTCTCAATTCTGTTAGCTCTGTCAATATGGTACATTGTGAAAAGCCAGCACTTACTGCCTGTTGCTTCAATGCCAGTTCAGAGAAGCCACGGACAACAAAGAAAAACCATTTAGCCTGTAATATAAAATTATGTTCTACCAATTAGTGTTTTAAATAAGCACTAATATGTCTTGCTCACAACCTACCTTATTATATCCTACAACCTGAAATTAATTATTATTGCATTTTATATTTTCAGGTGTTATTGCCTGTGGATATTTTCATTCCTGTAGAGAATTCCAGCCTGAAGTATGTGGTCTGGTGGAAACACTGGTCTCAACAGGCAGAATATTGTGGCAGCGGACAAAGGTATAAATTACAGGGAAGGTTTTAGCACAATCAGTCTGAACAGAGTGCCTATTGGTGTAATTTAGGCGACTATTCCCTAAGAACATATCAAAAAAACACATACACCCCAAACCCAAACAAACAAACAAAAGTGAGAAAGATGTCTTGGAGGTAAAATCTGGAAAATATCAGATTTCTGTATACAACATGTGAATGGAAACACCAGTCCATTCATTCCAATAATTGAATTCATGTTACCCAATGCTTTAATCACTATAGATAAGGAACACAGAGTAAAATTCTTTATAAATTATAATTTTTAATCTATAAAGCCAGAGCAAAATATGAAACAATTGCATCTTATAAGAGTTGGTGTTCTACATTTACTGCTAAATCCTGGTTTCAAACAAATTAGATACTTTTGGTGACTTCTAACAAAGAGTTTCCCCACATTATTATGTGTGATTTTTTTAAAATTTTATTTTTATGTTTTATATTTGTTATTAATTATAAATTTATATTTTATATTATTCTTGGTTCCTTCTAAATGTTACTGATTTTTAATATTGACAATATTTTTCTTTAGGTGAAGATGCTCCCTACACCATCTAAATTCCACTATATCTTCAACCTTCGAGACCTTTCTAGAATTTGGCAAGGGATTTTAACTATAAAGGCAGAAGAATGCAACAGCAGCACTGTCCTTCTGAGGCTTTTTAAACATGAATGTACCAGAGTAATTGCTGACAGGTATAATAAGTATAGCATTTTATATTTAGTAGGTTTAGCCATTTACTTCATTTATGCTCATACATCCATAAAACTTCTGAATACGATAAACCTTATTAGATCAGTAAGAAAAAATTTGTCTTCTTTTACATAAAGTCTGCATTGGGGTATTATCCCAATAAATATCATGCTATGTTCTGATAGCTTAACGCAGTAATTGGATGGACAACATCCAAGTGTGCATATATTACATGTTATAACCTACTTTTTTCTTGTGCTTTGGCTACACTCAACAAGTTACACTGTAGAAAAGAAAATTGTATGGGATCCTAAATTTATACGCAAAAAATAATTTAAAATTGCTTTGATCTCCTCACAGGAAAAACCCTAACAATCCAGGATTGCATGCCTGTGGCTAAAAACTGGCCCATCTCATCTAAATCTCTGTCAAAATATTCATAAAACTGATACAGCTATGAACTGTATGTGTTAGAGATTAGTCTTATTTTTCTATTTATAGTGTCTGATTTTCTTGTGCAATTCTAAAGTAGCACTATAGTTGCCACTAAAAACTTGATATACACCCACTACTACTGTGAATTATTATAATTAATATAATTTTTTTCTTATTCTGATGTCCTGAGCAAGAACCTTCATAATTTTTATTAAACTCATGTTTTATAATTAAAGCATTAAAGTTAAATGTTGACTCTAAAAAATATGTATTCCTATTTTCTTACACTTCATTCACTTTATAAGGCTATCACAAAGTGAAAGAACAGAGAAATATTTTGCCACGGACACAAGAGGGCATATTATAGTGCTTTTGCTTTTAATTAGACCTAAAGATTTTGAACTGGAAAGTAATCAGGAGTTACCTGCTGTGACCAGAATTTTTTCAAAATTCAACATAGCTGCAAAAGATTAAAATGGAATTTATCTATTTTAAAATGTTGACCACATAAATACATACTGTTGTAGATGATTCAACATGGTAGCAGGCAAGATGAATACATAATGATTGCATTGTATTCAAGCAGAGTCAGGCTTAATCGTATTATTCTAGTAACTTTTCAAAATAAAGGCAGGAGCAAAGGTATAAAAGCGTTATAAGCAGTTCCATCTCTGTTTTTGAAATATAAGAGGGACAAAGTGAAATACTCCTAAATATATGTTGGTATGTGGACCTTAGCATGTACTCAGTGGAAACAGAAAAAAAAGCAATATATATGAAACTTAGTGTTGAATTGCACACTGCCAAAACTGCTGGACGACACAACTGCCCTCCATTTCATGGAAATGTTAGAAACAATTCCAAACAAAACACAGACCGTTGTCAAAAATTTTGTTTACCATCCCTACCTGTATCTTCTAGAATCCCTCATTTTCTTGCATGAGAGTTCTGAATTGCTGACAGAGGCCTACTGAGTGTAAATCCACCACAAAGTCTTAAGAGTGCTGATATTTCTAACTATATATATATATATATATATATATATACACATATGCATTTATTTGTGCCACTGAGTGCTGTTGATATAAAAAGGGGAAAAGTGTATGATTTTAATTTAAAGCACTGATGCACTATACAGTGTATTATTTTCTGATTTCAAGTTAGGAGTAATATCATTGACATTTACTGAAACAGTCTTTTATTTCTTTTAGTTGTTTTGAGGACTTTAAAAAAGCATGAAAGATATGTACTTGCACAGATATGTTATATACTAGAAAGAGAGAGAGAGACAGTGTAGCCATATAGTTCCGTCCTGCACAGTGCTTTTAGATTTCCTACTGGTTAGTATTATAATGTTGTCATGAAACCCCTCTAACAAGAATGAAATTTATAATGTATATCTAGGCTGTCGCCATACCACAGTTCTTCAGTTCATACTTGAAACCCCAGAGCACTGAGCTTTTTCATGCTTATTCTATTTTCCTCTCAGTCGTACCACTGAAAAGAAAAAGAAGTCAATAAAATGAAAGTTGGGGCTTTTGTACTTTGACATTCACAGTTGGAATTCACGTTTTCTGGGGTTAATGTGGCTCTTGCCTTTTATATTTGTCATTAACTGCTAAGTAGAATTCTTGATTACTTCTCAGATAATCACAGCAACAGACTGCTTTGACAAAATAGTCCAAGATCTGATCTGTGTTAAAATCAGATTGAATCTATCAAGGGAAGCAAATACAGTTGTTTAAACTATGACATGTAGTCATTAGTATCTGCAGACTTTGTTTTATTACTGCCTCTAAATCCCAATGTATATTCCCATCTTTTATTTATGGGTTTTGGTGTAAGGGAGGTTGAGAATGGAGTCAGGTTGTAGTGACATGTATATCCTCCTTTCACTGTTCCTTGTCTTATTGCAGTTTCATAGGCAGTGCTATAATAAAATTTTTGCTATTCTACTGCAGGTTAAGATGATAAGGGTCACTTAGCAATGTTTTTTTGGGAAAGAATTCACCCTTTTTCATTCTTTCTCATCTGAAAAATTAAATGGTCTGTCATTGCCTAGTTCTAGGTAAAAGTTGAAAGTCGAATTATTTTTGTTTCATGTTTTATGTGACTGACATACTTTAGAGTATGGAAGCATTTGATTTCTGTGAATGTTGCCTAATCTGTTTCTGTGACTATTGTCTATTATGTATTGTCTAATATGGATTTTTCTGTTATGTTGGTTTTCTTTAGTATTTAGTTACCTGTCTTCTCCCTACAGAACTTGAAATACGTTTTTTGAAAGTTGTACTAATTTATGATTTTTAGATTTAATACTCCTGAAGATACAGCCTGGTTTGATAAAACTATTGCTAAAACAATGGAGGAATACGTGGATGCAGATTTAACCAAAGTTCTTGAAGCTGAACCATATTTTGTAGACTTTTTACGGGATGAGCCTGAAGCTACTGGTGAGGAACCAGAAGATGCTGTTCTTGAAGCACCAAAGGTTTATGAGGAGGTATTTCATTTTACACAAAAAATACTAGGCACTGAACTTTTTCTTTAATTTATAAGTATGTTATATTGCTGAACTTGTATAATACAGAAATTTTTGTTGAATATCTACCACATTTTTTGTGAAAATATACCTAGATTTTTCTGGTTAGTATGCAATAAATCAGTTTAGTGATGTTTGTTAGTAATGCCATATAAGTGTGGTTTATTCATTCCTATTCTCTGTGCTTCTTTTTTTTTCCACCATTAGCAAAAAAACTTCTGCTTAAACACATTTACAATCGTTACAGTGAATTAGCAAGCCAATATCATTACGTGTGGCCAATGTATAAACTGAGGGTTGTGTAAAAATAGTGCAGGTTTAAAACTGTGAAGGACGATACTGGTGTTGTTACTGATTGTTTTTGTTTGTTTGTTTTCAGATTCCAAGCTTTGAATTTCTTTGTGAAAAACTGCGGGCGTATCAGGGACAATACAATGAGAATATTAGAGGATCATTTCTTGATTTGGTGTTTTTCAAGGATGCAATGACACATCTTATTAAGGTTTTGTATTGTTACTTTTTTATTAGTTTAAATATCACAAAACTGTTCCCGATTTAAGCAAGCTATGCTTAGGGGGCACATTCTGGAAAGCTACTTGTATCCCCAAACCTACTTGCCATTTTTGCCTAGTCATTTTCAAGAACTAGGAAAGAGCTACAATCATTTTACCTGTTTGCATGTTTTGTAATGAATTCCTTATTTAATATATTTGTTTAAACTTCCGCATATTCAGAGGTATGAAGATTTTCCTTGATAGGAAAGGTGAGATAATACAGAGTTGCATTTATATTTTGTATAGGGAATGATTTTTAATAATTTAGAATTCAGAGAACACTTCAAAGGTATCTGTACCTGACAGGTGACCAAAACAACGTGAGTTAGAATCTGACTGGGTGGGAGACATGAGAAGAAATATAAATCAAAGCTGCAGTAGAATCTGTGTAGGGTAGAGTTTAGGGTAGTGTGTAATTCTCAGTTTACAATCATTTGTACCCCTATGCAGAAAGGAATATATAAGAAAAGAATTCATCTGAAGTTAGAATCTACTTCATGGGGGGGAAATAAAGGCAAAGTATGAGATTTGTTTGAAGCACTGTGTCTCAGGTTTAAGAAGTTGTGTTGGTTGTCTCAGGAGTTACTTTGGATGATCTGTTTACTGAAAGACACTTAAAAGTTGCTCTGAAACTAAACCAGATGAAGATGTTTTGTTCTTTTCTAGATGACCTCAGATGAAGTAAATGAGAGTTTGTTTTGCATTTAAACAGAAGTAAATTATTTTCTTTTTGAATATAGTTCATGTGATGCTAGGTGAAGTTCAGAGGACCTTGAAAGTCTCTGACAATCCATTTTTATTGACAAGTTTTAATCAGAATATCTGTGATACGCAGTTAGTGACAGCAGGGTTTTTTGTACTAAAGTGACAATGAATTCAGTCACCCTCATGATTTCATATTTAGACTTCTATAATATAGTTATCTGGATAAGCTTAGAGGGAACTGTGCATTAAGCCAAAATTTCTTAGAAGGAAAAAATTATTATATTTCAAAGGCTTGATGTAGATGCCAGTCTTTTGCCTGTCATACATAATTTACATGAGCACCAAAGCATAATGAAGAATCTGAAAAGTAATAGTGCACTAACATATAATAAACCTAAAGAAGATACTATGTATATAGAGGAGATGTGTGAAAAAGCAGTAAAGATAGTAAATTTGTAATCTGGCTTTTGTATCGGAGAGATTTGGTAAGAAAACTATTACAAAGGAAATGTTTCAGGTAGATAAAATAGAAGGTAATTCTAAAGGATAGTTTAACTCGGTCCAAGTCTTTCAGACTGCTAAAATTAGGAATGTATTACATTTATTCTGTCTAAAGGTTTTTGTTGATATTTCTAAATGCATTCAGGATGATGCCTTAAATATAAAATGGAGCTCAAAATGTATTTATGTATTTAAATCCTATGTGTAACTGATCATAACCATCCTATATTCTTATATGCATCTTCTTCATTATCTACAAAAAATTCCTGAAGAATTTACAAATGTTCTTTTGAGAGGAAAAATTTTCTACAAGTACCCTTTTAATCTTAACATTGTAATACAGGACATGAAGTGTAAAGCATATTAGGTTTTTAATTCTGCTACTTAATATTTACATTTAAAATTGTTAGTGATATTTTCTTTCATTATTTTCTGTATAGATTTCCCGAATTATCCGAACAGCATATGGAAATGCTTTACTTGTTGGAGTTGGTGGTTCTGGAAAACAAAGTCTTGCAAAGTTGGCCTCCTTCATTGCTGGCTATAAAATATTTCAAATCACTTTAACCAGGTAGGAAATGCATGAAATATATAAATCACATTTATGGTACCATGTTTTTTGTTTGTTTGTTTGGGATTTTTCTGTTTTGGTTTTTTTTGTGTTTTTTTTTTGTTTTGTTTTGTTTTTTCAATAAATTCTTATCTGATTTGCATACAACATTGGATTTAGTTTGACTTGGAAAGGGTGGACAATGTGTTAGCTATTCCTGTGCCAAAATATGTGTTTTTACAGAGGATGTTTGCATTATCATTTATAAAATACTATATTCCAACAAATAGCAGTATTATGAGTTGCTTTTAATTAAGAGGTAATATTCCTTATTGCTCCTAGATCCTATAATGTAACCAATCTGGCAGATGATCTAAAAGTGTTGTATAGAACAGCTGGACTAGACGGACAAGGCATCACTTTTATTTTCACTGATAATGAAATAAAAGAGGAGTCATTTTTGGAATATGTAAATAATCTGCTATCTTCAGGCGAGGTAAGAGTCTCAATCTGACAGGCAATGTACCTTGGAGTCAGGAAACTATAAAATTTGTTCTTACTAGCTTATTTGTTTTGGTAATAAGCTGTAGACTCAAGAATGATTAAAATATTTCAACTTCTAAAATAGGGAGTATTCTGGGCATGTAGTTCCTTTATGTCTATTTCAGTGTAAGCCAGGAGACTATAAAATTAAATGATGATTCAGTGGCCAGTCAATACCTATACTTATTCAGAGTTAGACTTCTTAGTTTTTAATCAAGTTACATAAGTCTAAATCAAGGAATAATTTGGGTTTTAGTCTAAACTGTGTATGTGCAGAGAGAGATATACAGATATAAAAAGAAAAATATTTATAAATTCTATAATAATTACACCCCTTAAATTAATTTTCTTCTCAATTTTTATTTTATAAAAAGATTTCTAATTTATTTCCTCGGGATGAATTGGATGAAATCACCCAAGCATTAATAGCTGTGATGAAAAAAGAGATGCCTCGGCATCCTCCTACCTTTGATAATCTCTACGAATATTTTTTAACTCGAGCAAAGAGGAATTTGCATGTTGTCCTCTGCTTTTCTCCAGTAAGTTTTTTCTTTGTATCTCTTTTCCTTACTTCCACTATTAAACTGTTCTATATGATGTGAGAGGATTAGTCAAGTTTTATATTTTCAAGGAAGATTCAAGATGCATAAAAGATTACTGAAGTCCAGTTGTAATTGCTGAGATAATAAAAATAATAGTAAAGTTGTCAGAACTTAACATCAAAATAGTTTAAAATTAAATAATTCCTTAAATGTTAAAGTATTTTTATTTTATTCCTCTGAAATATTCTTTCCTAATACAATGAATGTATCTTTTTACAATCCTTGCTTGTTACTTGAAAACAATATTTTATTGGAAATTAAAGTATTTGATACTTCAAAATATTAAAACCATATACGTTTGTCATGAACTTCTTTCTTCAAATTTCATAAAATATTGAATGTTGAAAATGTAGCAAAATATCATTAGAAAAGAAAAAAAAAATTCCAGGTGTTTTAAGCAGAAAATCATCCAAAAATGTACTATTTATTTGTTTGTATGAATCAATCAGTTTGATTGACCTTAGATTAAGAATCATATTGTAAATTCACTGTGATACTCTCTTCAGGTTGGGGAGAAGTTCCGTGCACGTTCTTTGAAATTTCCTGGTCTGATATCAGGATGCACCATGGATTGGTTCAGTCGATGGCCCAAGGAAGCTCTTGTAGCTGTCTCGAATTATTTTCTTTCAGAATTTAATATGGTCTGCTCTCCAGCAGTTAAAACAGAAATAGTGGAAACCATGGGTCTCTTTCATGATATAGTTTCAGAAAGCTGTGAGAATTATTTCCAAAGGTAATATTTTCCACAAATGCAATAATTAATCCCAAAAATGTTGCTAATTGATAGTGTTTTTTGAACTCGTGTTATATGTATCAGTAAGTGTAATTTAAGGCTAATAAAAAATTAATCTGCTATATCAATGTGTCCTAGGGCCATGAAAAAGAATCATTGTTATGTTACAAAGTCTTTATCTTCATTCCCACAATTCAACAATCTTTAATATTGCTTATGTGGATAAAACCAATGTAATTGGTGATAAGGATTTGCATTATGAAGAAGTTTGATTTTTGAATGGAGACTTGATTTATACAATTTCCTCTTTCATTGCAATTAATCAAATGTACATATCAAAAATATGTGCGAAGTTAATGTTGCCAATATTCTTTGGTTTAGGTATCGACGAAGAGCTTATGTAACACCTAAATCCTATCTCTCTTTCATCAATGGCTACAAAGAAGTTTATACTGAAAAGTTAGAGAGTATTAGTGAACAAGCTGAACGTATGCAAACTGGTAAGTGTGTATTTCCATGTATGATCTCTAATGACCTATTTTTTTTATATTTTCACATTATGCAAATTTCCCTCAATGGATCTCTTGCCAGTTCCTGAAACCGGGACTTATCATCAGTCCTCTTGGAGATGGGGTTAAAACCTGAGAACCTTGAAGATTTCAGAGGGTGGGGTTCATTTTGGTCTTTTTGTATT
The DNA here is from genome assembly GCA_013399855.1 of Oxyruncus cristatus. Lineage (NCBI taxonomy): Eukaryota > Metazoa > Chordata > Aves > Passeriformes > Cotingidae > Oxyruncus > Oxyruncus cristatus. The sequence continues at coordinate 959,803 of VXAY01007347.1, read as the reverse complement.
ATAGTTTTTCTATTTCCAAAAATAATGCAAAAGTAGTAATGTAAGTCGCTTCAGCTCTGTCAATAAAATGTCACATGTAGTTTTTAGTAGCCTTTGACATGTCATCACAGGTTTCCTATGTGGTCTTCAAAACAAAATAATCATGTGCATGTGAACATGGACGTGTATATGTTCTACTGCAACGTCTTTATATCACTGGTGCTTAGAAAACCATGTCTTTCAACTTACAGACAATACTCATGCCATTTAGAAAATATTCTAATTAGCTTCACTTGAACAGATAAAATACATTACAAAAGAGCAAAAACACTGGTCATCCCTGACTACAAATGCGCTCCACCATTTACTGTATCCTAAGGAGGAACATTCTCAAAAAATTTATTGTAAATTATTTAGCTACCATCTCACACATCCATCCTTTCTTTAAGGAAGGATGTGTGAGATGGCAGCTAAATAATTCCTTCTTTAAGAAGGAATCCCTAGTCTTTCTTCATTTAATGTCCAAAAAAATTAGAAGGTTAAAAAGATTAGCCTTGACAGTTGTTTGAGTTGGTTAAAATATCCTGATATGGGATTTCAATTTAACTTTATTAAGTTCAGCTGAGATAATGTTACTCTTTTCATCTCCTTGTTGAAATGTTTTTCCTGTATGTGAAGATGTCTGGGCCAGTTCAAGATTCTTGTAAAATGGGAATGTTCCAAGAAATATCTCAATCAATACTAGTTTCTAGAAAAGTGTCAAATGTGCCCTGGGCAGCTGCTGCAAATGATCCATTTATTAACAGTCCATCAGAAATAACATAGAGGGTGTAGAATACACAGTTTTAGTTATAGCCACATAGTGATATACTGGTCCCGGCCCCTGTAACTAGGACACACATCCAATGAGGAGCATCTGAGGGAGCTGGGGTTGTTGAGTCTGGAGAAAAGGAGGCTTAGGGTGGACCTCCTTTCTCTCTACAACTACCTGAAAGGAGGCTGCAGTGAGAAGGGGGTTTGTCTCTTCTGCCATGTCTCAAGTAAAAGGATGACAGGAAATGGCCTTAAGATTGCCAGGAGAAATTCAGCTTACAAATTAGAGAATAATTTTTCACTGAGAGAGTGGTTAGGCATTAGAACAAGTTGCCCAGGGAGGTGATGGATGCACCATCTTTGGAAGTGTTCAAGAGGCATCTGGACATGACACTAGGGAATATGGTTTAGGGGGCATTATGGTGGTGCTGGGTTGGCGGTTGAACAAGATGATATTGAATGTCTCTTCCAACCTTGATGATTCTGTGATTCTGAAGAATGTCAGTAGCCAAATCATGAGGCAGCTGTTTCAGTAGAGCAAGAGATGTGCTGGGAGAGACTGCTTGTGTGTGTGAAATGTGGTAGCAGAAAATTGGAGAGCCATCACAGGAAAACATTGCACATCAGTGTAAATGCAAGTGTGTGCTGACTCAAGCCCTTAGGGAGACAGGGCAATAAGGGGAATTGCTTACAGGCAACTTGTATGATTTAAAGATTCAGTGGTAAAGAAAGGGATGAGGAGAAGTTTCAGCATGTAGTGTGGAACTCAGGAATAACCAAAATATCTTTGCACAAGTCTGCAACCAAGAGAGAAGAGAAAAAAAGAATCCATGAATGCATGGGAAAGACTGAATATATAATAATTATAGAGGGACCAAGCTCATCTCTTTCCGGGTGCTCTCAGGCACACGGTGTGATTCTTGGGGTGTCTGTGCAGGACCAGGAGTTGGACTCAATTCTATGAACTGCTTGGCTGAGTGGCCTCTATGGATGGTTTCTTCAGCTGTGATGAGACTGGCCCTAAGCATGTATATTCTTTTCTACACTCTCTGTCACCAGGAGAGGGTAAAATCAATATGCAGAAGCTGGAGATCATAATCTTGCTGTGATCTTTGGGTCCACTTTTGACTTCACTTCCTCCCACTTCTTTATAGAATGATCTGCCTATTGGAAGGCAGTCACAGGTCCTTATGTCATTTCTTCATTCAAGGACACAAATGAAATATGATTCAGATTTTCTAATTGTCCCGTTACTTTATGACACAACATATCCTTGACATAGCCCCCTCTTTTTTTTTTTTTTGTTTTAAGAAGTCTGTATGAACATAAGCATATTTCTCTCCTTTACATAAATTAAATGAGACATAGATTTAAATTTGCATAAAGTTAAATGAGACCACAAGGTAGAAGGCATGTGAGATCTGGAGCTAGATTGTATTATCTAACTAGAAAAAAAGATGTTTCAATTTTTCTGAATTTTATCTTTTTTCTTAATAGGTCTTTCCAAGCTAATGGAGGCCAGTGAATCTGTTGCTAAACTCTCTAAGGACTTGGCTGTTAAGGAGAAGGAACTGGTTTTGACATCTGCCAAGGCAGATAAAGTAAGTACTTGAGTGTTAAGTAGCATCAGAATATACAGTGGGGTAAAATGCTATTGTAGAATTTTCTCATAATTTGCACAACCAAAAAAATTTGCCTCGTTGTCTAAAATGAGGCTTCAGTCCTCTCTCTGTAGCATGTTGATTCAGCATTTGCTTCTGAAAGTGAGGCAGTTTAAGACTGCCTCACCTCACTCAACCAACAGATGTTGAGTGCTTTCCTTTTTCTTCTACCCTTTCTTACCCACTTATAAAAGTATTGGGTTTCATTTTTTTCATGGGATTTGTGGTCTGGTAGAAATCTGGTTGCCAAAATTACTCTGTAGTAATTACGCTGTAGGAAAGGTGTGCTAGGGAAATATAGACCTTTTGGCTGGTGATTACTAAGGGACTGCCTGCATTCCTCAAGGCCTTTAATCCCGTAAGAGAGAAATATATAACAGAAAGGGATGAAATCAAACTTCTCACATTTAATTTTTATTCCATAGTTATACGATGTCATATGTAGTTAGCCGTAGTTAGTTAGGGTTAGCTTTATCTTTTTGATAGCTGTTTCATACCTGTTTTATCTTGTGTCTGATAATCACTTGTTCCACCATTTTGATTTATGCATTTTTGGTGTTTATTATCAATTCCAGGTACTGGAAGAAGTCAAAGAAAGTGCTGAAGCTGCATCTAAAGTAAAACAGGAAGTCCAGGGTGTGAAGGATAAAGCACAAAAAATCGTAGATGCAATTGATTTGGAAAAACAGGAAGCAGAGAAAAAGCTGGAGGCAGCTAAACCAGCATTAGAAGCAGCAGAAGAAGCACTGAAAGTGAATAAAAGTCTTACATTTTTATTAGTACTATTTGCATCACCCATGAAAGGCTGGAGCCACCACATACATTTGTCACTTGGTTTTTACTGCTGTCACCAGCTCTTTGCTGTTGGTGGACATGTCTCTCATGAGTACTTATGGCACTCACATTTTACCTTAAACACAGAGACTATTTTATATTATTTTTTTTCTTCCAACCTAATAATTGATCATTATGAAGGTGTAAATCTTTCCAAAAGCTATAGATGTCTTTAGAATATCTGTTATTCTGAATTAAAGAGAATACTCCTTGCACTAACAGAATGTTTTTAATTTACACTTAAGTAATTTTACCTGTTTTTTAAGATAAATAAAAGGCTGTCTCTTCACCAAACCCCCACATTTTACTTTGAGAGAAACAGGAAAAAAAGGGTGTTCAGGACAATTAGAATCAGGATTCAGAAATTTGGAGGCATTGCTGTGGTACATAATTTCATTATTTTGCCCTGAAAAGTTAAACAGTAAAGAACTCCAGTATCAGAAATCAGTGATGTATTATATCCTTAAGACCTTCTGTTCCAGTTACCAGAACTTATGAGACAGAAATGATCGAGTGGAAAAAGCAAAAAAGGAGTATTTTTTGCTCTTACACTGTCATTTAGATAATGAGATAAATGAAACTTCCAAAAATGGTCACAAAATTCACTTACAAAATGGTTTCTGCAATTTGTCTGTGACTACTCCTTCTAGACAGGTAGTGCTATGCTTGTATTTTTAAGCAGAAATTAATGTATTATTTTTGCAATTTTTAATAATTTATTAATTTTGTAATGGTTGAACTAAGCAAAGTGTGACAGTGATGCTTCTAGAAAATGAAGTTAAAAATGGTATCTCATACTTTAATAATTTAAAACTGAACACAAATGACCAAATCCATCTCAGAATAAATGATGATACTTAATGCTCAAAAATCTGAAATACTGTTTTATCAAGGAAACTGATTTTAATTAAGTCCTATAAAATTTTACAATATACTTTTCTTCAAACACTTAGATTGATGAGTTAAGTTAATGCTGCTGTATGTAAATTTTATTTTTGAGTGATGTCTTTAGTATTGGGAAGATATTCTTGTTCTAATATTCATTACGATTATTAAAGTTTCATGAACCTATGAAGTTTATTAAACTAAGCCAAGTTTCCCACTTTTTTTGGTATGTACTTAGTACAAATTTACCTCAGAGAAAAGCATTACAAACAAACATTGAAATCAAGATATTGAATGGGAAAATAGAATAATGGCATTGATGAAGTATTCTGTTACATCTTTCTTCAAATAGACTATCAAACCAGAGGATATTGCTACCGTTAGAAAACTTGCAAAACCTCCTCATCTGATTATGAGGATCATGGACTGTTGTCTGCTACTATTCCAAAAGAAACTGGATCCAGTTACCCTGGATCCAGAAAAGCCTTGCTGCAAGCCATCATGGGCAGAATCATTAAAAGTAAGTAGAGTTTTCAAACACCATTTCTTAAACATCAGAAATAGCATTTTGCATATCAGAGACCTGATGCTGTTTAATGAAAACGTGACAGAATTTTGTAAAAAGGCAAACATATCATTTTAAGATGGACACAGTAGATAGATGAAGTTTATCTGGTAGAAATAGCAGGTGAATTGCTTAGAGACTTTTGCGGTGGGAGCTTTAGAGTTTCTTTGCCCTGTTCCTGGCACATGGCCTGATAGCAAATAAAGAAATCAAACCAGTCATGCTAACCATACATGAGATAAAGACATTCTGGAAAAGCCTTCTTCCTCTTTCAGAACTTGTAGCTTCACATTTAAAATCTTTCCTGAGCCTCTCAAGCTCCTTGTTTGTTTGAAAGATTAATTAAATGACTAAGAGATAGTAGCTTTTCCCATTCTGTGTTTCCATATTCCTGGCCCAAATTCCTTGGTCAGCCAGCCATCTTTTCCTCCCAGACTATGATCTTCTCTCAGGATACACCTTGATTCCCATAGCTTCTCTCACCATTCTTTAAATTCTGTTCTCTATGTCTATTAGATATAGAGGTATATAATATGCCAATATTATTACCTTGGGGTTTTTTATGCAAATGATGAAAAAATATGTATTTTGCATACAAATAGTGCTCTTGCTTTTTATTTAGGCTTTTACAGTAACTAAGAAATCATCAAAACTTTTTGCTTTCTACTGACATAACAAAATGGGTTAAGCAGTTGTTCCATGAATTTTCTTTAAAATACTTAAACACTTGTTAGAAAAAAGTTAAACCCAATGATTTCGCTTTCAGAATTTAAATCACATTTCCAAATGCATAAGCATTTTTTTGCATTCTTCTGGTAAGTTGCAAATATATCTCTGAGGCTTTATTTTTGTTCTTATTGTTTTTAATTAGATGATGTTTCTTAAATGCTTTTAAAATGGCAACACAGAAATATAGAACATGGAAAGTACATCAATAATTTTCAAACCTACTTACTAGAGTGTAACTGCTTAAAACTCTGAAATAATCTAAGGTGTGTGTGAGGATTTACAACTGAATAACACAGTTATAATATTTACTATATGAATTCTCTCTGTTTACAGAAGAATTTTGGGTACACTTTTTAAAATACTCATCGATGAACAAGATTTTGAATGTAAAATGTGTAAATAATTCATAAATATGTTGGTGTTTGCAGCTTATGAGTGGCCCATTCTTGAGCAACCTACAGAACTTCGCTAGGGACACAATCAACGATGAGACAGTAGAATTAGTGCAACCTTACTTTGAAATGGAAGACTATACACTGATGCATGGTAAAAAGGTGTGTGGCAATGTGGCAGGACTCCTCTCTTGGACACAAGCCATGGTGGTGTTTTATGGTGTTAATAGAGAAGTCTTACCTCTTAAGGTAATACAACATCTCTTGCTTTGTGTTTGCTTACCGTGTAATTTAGTTTAGTTTAATTTAATAGGATTGTACAAATATATATATAGATAACTTTATTCAGACATAATATACTGTGATGTTAGTGGCTAAAGATGGTAAGAGCAGAAAAAACCTGTATTCTCTCCTTGATTCTAGACAGAATGCCTAGATTCTAAATTAGCCTAGATTAAATCTGTGTGCCCTGGTTTGCTGTGTATAGGGAAAGGTGTTTACAGGCTTTGTTTTCATAATGTTATAATTACTTTATAATTGTTTTCAAAAGGTTGTATCAGGATCTTCATTCCTTCTCTAAAGAGTCCTGCAGAGATTTGCAGCTATTTTACCTTCTTTGCTTTCACACAGTAACTGAAAGGCAGTGGAGGACTGATATCTTGCCCAAATACTAGCTTTCTGAAGAGATTCAGAGATCCCATCAATAAAGGAGCTATGTTGCAATAGTAGGAAGCAAACTGAGTAGAACATTTTTAAGACTAATTTTTACTTTAGTGTGGGTGTTCTTTTTCATGTTTATGAAACTCAAAGGCAGTGATTTTTTTGGTTTTAAACAAAGTATTTATTCCATAAATGTAGCACATTAAAAAAAAAAAAAATAGTAAAAGGGCAAAACATAAGAATGATTCCAAATTTTTTCCACATTTTTGTCTCTGGTAGAAGAATTATTTACAGAAGCAACAGTAATATAGATGAATGATCAAAAAAATTATTTCATCAATTTCCTGTGTTTACTGTAAATATGATTTTAGGAGCAATGGGAAGATTCAGTGTTTTAGGACTATTATATTCTAGTGGTTAAAACCAAATTGTTACCTGATAAAGGACCAATCTCCTATTCTGATTGCTGGTCACTACAGAATGTACAAGTAAAAAAGAAAATAAAACATATAGTCAAGCAAGAAGACAGAATGATTGTTCCTCAAGTCTAATCAGCATGTACAGATAAGAAACATTACCTTCTTAAGCAGCTTCTTGAAATATAGATTTTTCTAAAGGAATGTTGACAATATATAGTAGGAACTCTGTTGCTATTTAACAAAAAAAATCTTATCTGCAGTATATATGTGATATAGTTTTCAGATTAAATGTTTTTGATATTTATATAGAAGTTACCTTGATATATTATTGTCTCATTATTACCAGCTAAGCAGGCGTTAATAGTTCATTGATTTACATTCAAATCTTATATGATTGTTGCTTTAATATTTCTTCTTTTTGTAGGCTAATGTGGCAAAACAGGAAGGTCGCCTGAAAATAGCTAATGCAGAAAAAGAAAAGGCTCAGGCGGAATTAGATGAAAAGCAAGCGGAACTGGATAAAGTGCAGGCAAAGTTTGATGCAGCAATGAAGGAGAAAATGGTGAGAGAAAAGTATTTTAGTCTTATGAAAAATACTTGCATACAACACTGCCATGTAATCAGGATTTGCTGCAAACACACACTCACCTGCTACCTTGAATCGCATGGATGAGATTCAGGTATAAAAGAGATTTAAATCTATATTCTCTCCTATTCCCTTATTTCTGTGAATAGGAGCATGTTATACAATAGATGCCCTTAAGAATTCTCACAAATGAGTTTTAAATAAATGAAATAGTAATAATAAATATAAAAGGATAAAAAAATATAAAGTAATTCTAAACTTTTGAATTCTATAATTAATTTATGTAGGACATTTTTTCAATTTTAGGACTTGGAGAATGATGCAGAAACATGCAAAAGAAAGATGCAAGCAGCCTCTGCGCTTATTGATGGACTGAGTGGAGAGAAAGTTAGGTGGACTCAGCAAAGCAAGGAATTTAAAGCTCAGATTAAAAGGTATCAAATTCATTACAGAGAAAAAAAAAAGAAAATACATGTAAAAACTAAGGTGCTAGTAAGCAATTTAGTAGGTTTAATCATCATACTTAATTTTCTTCCTGGAAATCTTAATATAGCGACAGAATCAAATGAAATATCCTGAAATTTGAATTTTCCTCCCATAAGTGAATACATGAGTGCTGAGTGCTTGTATTTCAGTTAAGAACAATATCTCTGATTTTGGAATTTACTTCCAAAGAGATTACTTCTAGTACTGTGATGTGCCTGCATTACAGCTTCTTCTCCAACCCCCTAATACTGCACCTCATTCCAATGTGACTAGGGAAGTGAAACCTTCAGATAGGTTCAGCTTCTGTAGAACACTTGTATTACCAAAAATGTCCCGTAGTGAAACTGGGCATTTCTGGTGAGGTCTACTCCTTCTAATAGAACTAAGTTCGTATTCTTGATAAATATTGTATTGCATATATATTTCCATGTATATTGTATATATGCATATATTGTATATATTTTTAAGAAATAAACAATTTTCTTGCTTCAGTTATGAAAGAAGAAATGGTTGTCACCAGGTTTTATTGTTTTATAGTGTTTTCATATGATACCACTCTTAAGTTTTGCCACAAAAATATTTTGGAAACACAAAGAAACTGTTTGTTTGTTCAAATTCTTCTTATATTTCAAAAGCTGGTTGTCTAAATCAATAGGAATTGAATTTGTAAATCACCTTTTAATTATGATTTTGTTCCTTTTCTAGACTTGTGGGAGATATACTGCTCTGCACAGGCTTTCTTTCATACTGTGGACCTTTTAATCAAGACTTCAGGAATCTTTTGCTTAAAGATTTATGGGAAGCGGAGTTAAGAGCTCATAAAATCCCCTTTTCTGAAGATTTGAACCTCATTTCTATGTTGGTAGATCAACCAACAGTAAGTTCTTGGTGCTTGGAAGATTTAATTTGAACTATTAGCATATTCTGTGAGTGTTAGCAGGCATTATGCTTGCTTGGAGCAGAACTATAATCCCCAATACTCTCAATATTGCTGTGCTATGTAGTTCCAAATGCTCTTGGCAATTTTCACTAAACATTGGAGTGTTGAGCAATGGGTTAGATAGATAAGGAAGTTATAAATAAGTGACGTATACAATTAGACAATTCCCAATAAGCACACTTTTGAGTATCTTATTTTGAGAGCCTATCAGCACAGCTGTAGATATCTTGTTGTGGTTTAACCCCAATCAGCATCTAAGTACCACTGGAAAATAAAATTGGAAAGAAAAGATAAACTTCTTGGGCTGAGATAAGATCAATTTAATAATTGAAACAATATATATCAATAGTAATGTTGTTGTTGATGATGATAATAATAATAATAGAACCTAAGAAATACAAGTGATGCACAATAGAATTTCTCACCACCTGATGACCAATACCCAGTCCATCCCCAAAACCACAATCTTCTGGGTAACTCCCTCACTGAGCATGGCATTCTGTGGTATGGAATATACCTTTGGCCAGTTTGGGTCATCTGTCCTGGCCATGCTCCCTCCCAGCTTTTTGTGCACCTCCTCACTAGTAGAACATGAGAAACAGAAACAGTAGGTAAGCACTACTGAGCAACAGCCAGAGTATCAGTATTATCAACATTATTATCATACTAAATCAAAAAAAAAAACCAGCACTGTACCATCTAATAGGAAGAGATCGAACTCTGTCTCAGCCAAAACCAGGACACTTCTGAAACAGTGGGTTTGGCTGTAATTTAAAAAAAGAATGCATAAAGTCTTTTTATCTAACATGAATGTATGAGAAATCAAACAGAGAACAATGTCAGAATCTTAACATTTCTTTCAGTAAATATTAATCCCCAAAAGCTCTCTTAGCCTGGTTTTCTCTTAATCCCGATGTTTAACTTGTCTGTCAAGGTGCCTTTTGACATCTTTGCACTTTTAAAACATATTTTTTATGGTTCTATATAGCTAAAAAGATCAATAAAAATAAATTCCTGGAAATATTTTTACCTCTACTTTAATAATTTTTCAGCAGGTTTAGATATACGTCTCTTTTGGCTTGATGTCCCTGTTCTTAGAACAACTGTAATTGAAGGATAATTCCAGTGATATTTTATTCCAAACTACATTTGTTAATTCCTTTTTTTTTTTTTTTTTTAACTTTGTTCTTTAGATTAGTGAGTGGAATCTTCAAGGACTACCTGGAGATAATCTCTCAATTCAGAATGGTATCATTGTCACCAAGGCATCTAGATACCCGCTTTTGGTAGACCCACAAACTCAAGGGAAAACATGGGTTAAGAATAAAGAACAGGATAATGAATTGCAGGTAATCAGAATTTCAAAGAAATAACGTACTCTATTATAGTCCTTCAAACATTATTACTTTAAAGGAGGTTTGCATTCGAGCCAGTGTAATCTGAGGTAACTTTAACATGTGTGGAGACTGGCAATTATGTAGATGCATCAGTAGGGAACTTGACAAGAGCTGTAAATCCCACTCAAGGACTTGAAAAAGAGCATATAACTGGTATAGAGTCTGTCAAGAAGCATTATAAGAAGGAAGTAGCCTTTTGTTTAAAATTGGTGACACAAAAGAGGGCAAAGACGTGACAAGTACAGCAAATAGTCTAAGATGAAATTATTAAATGAGAGTAAATTGGGCAACTATTAGTAACATTACAGATGAAGTCAGGATAAGTTACAGCTCTGAAAATGTAGGCAAGGCACTTCAACTGATGCAGTCCAGAATTTAGAACCTGAGAGGGTGTTCACACATGTAGTTGTTGCTACAAAAAAGAAATTGAGGACAACCAGCTGAAACCAAACCCAAGAAAAAATTGCCCGTCCTAACATTACTGCAACCTTCACAGCTCTCTTATAGCTTAAGCCAATAGAGTAAAATGTCAGTTCACGAAGTATAATACGAAGATGTTCATGTGTCACCATTTGCATCACAAATTAATTTTCCCGAATGATGTAGCATGGGGAAGGGAATTTGGATTTTTAAACCCTTAGCCTAAATGTTGTAAAAACTCTTATGTCCTGAATATTAATTTTGGAGGATTTAGTATTAGTTAATTAAATATAGTTTATTTATTTATGCATGTTTTTAATGGTTTCATACATTAGAATCCCATTTCATGAAATGTCAATATGAGTTCAAAACATTGTAACAGTGATTCAATTGTTAGACTAAATTCAGATTTCCAGAAAGAATTTCTCAGCGCTTCAAAGCTAAAATTAGAAAATCTACTCCTCAGGACATAGAACAGAAAATTAAAGGTTAAGTGTCTCTGATTTCAAAAATATACATAACATCTTCCATATACAAAAAGCTGTACCAGTTTTATTTGGTACACTATTACTCTCACAATGAAGTTTTGAGGATTCAATTACAGCCAACCTTTTTATGGTACTTTTCATTGAACACACAAGAAGTATTTCTGCATAAACTGCTGCACGATCAATATTTATATAATTTTTTTTTAAATGCAACTAACAGAAACAATGAGAAAAGTTTCCTTAGTTAGATCTGTGATTTTCATGTAATACTTTCAGGAAGTGTTTTTGCCCTTACACCAATTTATAATTTACTTTTTAAGGTAACAACTCTGAATGACAAGTATTTCCGACAGCATCTAGAAGACAGTCTTTCACTGGGCAGATCACTCCTGATTGAAGATATAGAAGAAGAGTTGGATCCAGTCCTTGATAATGTATTAGAAAAGAATTTCATGAAATCTGGATCTGCATTTAAGGTTAGTAATCAGACAAAAGAAATGGAATAAGTAGTTTTGTGATGATATTTTATTGTTATTCCAAACCTCTGCTGAATCAGGTAAACTTTGTACGCAGTAAAGAAGTGTAAAGAATCAAACAGAACTAATAAAATATAGGAGAAAGAGCCTCAGCTGGGTAGTAAGTTGAGGAGTCTAAAATTTGAGTTTAACTGCTAAAGTTATCACTGAAGATTCCAAACTGGAACCAATTATTTTTATCTTACTAAATGCTTAAAATATTTCCTTTTGATTTTCACCCTTTCACAGAATTAACATTGAAAAGATCTCTTCCTAGTGCAAAGCACTGATTGTGGCAACTGCAAAAATCTTTAATCAGTTTTAAGCTGTTTTCTGATGGAACAAGCCAAAAAGCACAAAGATTTATTAATAGTATTTATTCCAGCCTTGAAAAATCATGAGTCTTTCTGACCTTCAATAGATAAATAAATCACTCCCAAATCTTAACAACAGACCCCCTTCAAACATTCTGAAGTAAAATGCACATGCTCTATATTTCCAAATGATGTATTGTAATGTATGTGTGTGGGTATATATATATACATGTATATAAAATGTACATATATCATAGAATCATAGAATCAGATGGGTTGGAAAGGACCTCGGAGATCATCAAGTCCAACCCTTGATCCAACCCCACTGTGGTTACTAGACTATGGCACTCAGTGCCACGTCCAGCCTCGTCTTGAAAACCTCCAGGGATGGAGAATCCACCACTTCCCTGGGCAGCCCATTCCAATGGCTGATTACTCTCTCTGTAAAGAATTTCTTTCTAATATCTGACCTAAACCTCCCCTGGCAGAGCTTAAGACCATGCCCTCTTGTCTTACGGCTGGTTGCCGTATTTTGAATTCCTTTGGAAAAATTCTTTGAGATCTGCTTAGTCTTAATAAGGATAGAATTTATCTCCGATAATTTATGTTCCATTGTTGGATCATGTAATTCCTATTTCTAATTGGACACAATGAAGAGGAGGCTCAGGGGAGACCTCATCACTCCCTACAACTCCCTGAATGGAAGCTGAAGCCAGGTGGGTGTTGGTCTCTTCTCCCAGGCAACCAGCCGTCAGACAAGAGGGCATGGCCTTAAGCTCTGCCAGGGGAGGTTTAGGTCAGATATTAGGAAGAAATTCTTTACAGAGAGAGTAATCAGCCATTGGAATGGGCTGCCCAGGGAAGTGGTGGATTCTCCATCCCTGGAGGGTTTTTAAGACGAGACTGGATGTGGTACTTCATGCCATAGTCTAGGAATGCGGTGGTGTTGGATCAAGGGTTGGACTTGATGGTCTCAGAGGTCCTTTCCAACCCGGCTGATTCTATGATTCTATTTTTGCAAAGGTCAACAGTTTCTACCATCTTCAGTTGAGGTGTAATTAGAAGCCCAAAGCCTAAACCAAATGGTTCTGAAGCTGTTAATCAGAACCCACAGTGGAAGTAATCCCTATATTTAGCTAGAGGGGAATGCTGTATTTATAATATACTCTATGTTTACTCATTGACTGATATTTTCATGACAAATTTGAATTGTAAAATAAAATTCCTCTCTTTGGCATTTCAAATAAGGTTGATTTTTTTTTTTTCTTGTCAATATTACTCTGTTTAATAAAGCTGCTTTTCCTCTGTTTAATATTTTTTGAACTTACTCCACAGGTGAGAGTTGGTGATAAGGAAGTAGATGTTATGAATTCATTTAGACTGTACATTACTACAAAGCTACCTAATCCTGCTTTCACGCCTGAAATTAATGCAAAAACATCAATTATTGATTTTACTGTTACAATGAAAGGACTTGAGAATCAGTTACTGAGAAGAGTAATACTTACTGAAAAACAGGTAAGTTAACAGTACACATAAACTATAGTGATGCTTAATTTTATTCTTTTTTTTTTCACTCAACAGGTTTTGGTATGTAGGGAAGACGAAATGTTCAAATGGGTAAAAGATATCAGCCATTTCCTAAAATTTTATTCCGATTCAGTATAGACATTTCCAAATAATAAAAATGCGTCTGGAGGCTCTTCTACATATGACTGTTGGTATGACACAAACAATTAAGCACAAGTATTTGGCATGGATAAGATATGTCATAAGATACTGCGTAAGCACTGCTTAAAAAAAATTGTTATTAAAGCCACATTTTAGATACCCAAAGAAAAAGAAAAATGCATATTTCTTCACTGGAACCAACTCTTCACCTGTATCTTCAATCACAATTCAAGAACTTGAAAAATCAGAACTGAATTTTAAGTCTCCCTCATAGTTGCAGTCCATAAAGTGTCATGCCATTTTCTTGGTTTTTAATAATAGGAACTAGAAGCAGAACGAATCAAACTCATGGAAGATGTAACTTCTAATAAGAGGAAGATGAAAGAACTGGAAGACAATCTTCTTTACAAACTAAGTGCAACCAAAGGTACCGTATCAAAGGATTATTCAGATTAGGCAGATTAAACTGGTTCACACTAGAACCTTTCCATACAGGGAATTTGGTACTATAGCCTGCTGCTATATATAATTCTAGACACTTAAGTTTAACATCTAAACAAGTTTTGTGAAATAAATCCATTTTTGAGAGCTTTCTGCCCATCAAATGACAAAAGGTATCTAATCGTGGGCTAACCCTTAACCCATTGAAAATGCAAAGTAAAATGGGCTAATTTAAAATGGTGCTGAAAGCCTTTCACAGTACAATAGGGAGCCTGAACATGATCCATTACTATCCCAGGTGGAAAAAAAATCTGGTAACAGTAAATTGATCAGTAACTGCTGGAGATGCATGAATACTGTTGAGTGACCATTTCCTTTAGGACCCCCTGTCTTCTTTACTTTGAGTGTACCAGTGAATAGACTTCAAAATAATTGAACTACTGTGTATGAGTATGTATTTTATGTTCATAAGATAGCTGACTTCTCTGGTACATGTTACGAAGCTGTTGGCATAAATACTTTCATATATTTTGAATATATTTGTTTAAGATGTTGAATATAAAAATATTTTTTAGCATTACATAACCTGTTTGATCTCAAATTTAAAAGCTTTCTGTAACGCAGTAAATATTTTCTATTTGTTATTAATATTTCCTGTAATTTGGCCCTTTGTTTTATATATATATATGAAATTAAAAAAATTATTGTAAAAATGTCCTAAACATCCATAATTTTACTTTTTAGGTTCACTAGTAGATGATGAATCCTTAATTGGTGTTCTGCAAACAACTAAGCAAACAGCTGCTGAAATAGCTGAAAAGTTGTCTGTGGCAGCAGAAACTGAAGTGAAGATTAACACGGCGCAGGAGGAATATCGACCTGTTGCTACACGTGGAAGCATTCTTTATTTTCTTCTTACAGCAATGAGCATGGTCAATAATATGTATCAAACTTCACTGGCTCAGTTCTTGAAGCTATTTGATCAATCCATAGCCAAGTAGGAAGACACAGATTTTTTTCCTTCTGTTCAAATGTTTGCCTTTCCAATGTATTTGCTGCTATTAACATGGTTTTCTTTGTGCCTTGTTGTCATTCAGATCTAAGAAGTCTCCTGTACCTCAGAAAAGAATCTCAAATATTATTGAACATCTTACCTTTGAAATTCACGCGTACTCAGTTAGAGGCTTGCATGAAAACCACAAATTCCTCTTTACCCTCCTCCTGGCACTAAAAATTGATCTTGAGAGAGGACACGTGGAAAACAGAGAGTTCCAAACACTCATTAGAGGTAATTTTTAAAAAATTGCATTATGTGTAGAGCTAATTCAACATTTTTAATTTTTATGCCATTTCGAAGTCTGACTTTTTTGGCTATATTGTTTCTGCCAACAGTTCTGTGGGAGCTGCCTCTGCCCTTACACCTGCTGTGGTCCTGTAAAGATAGATGCATTTCTCTGTCTCACTTCTACCTCTGCCATTTACCCAGCCTGTGTTCTATCCGGAGATCAAGATGATAGTTCTGGTTTTCTCCATCAACTGGTTTATTGTATACTCTTCTGTTATATTTGTATCCCTGTTTTTATAAATTAGGTGGTCCTTTTTGATCCTTTGCTTCTCTGCTTTGATAGAACTGAATAAAGCTATCTTCTAAGTTGCCAGAATTTCTCCACATCAAGTTAAGGACAGTCTGCAAAAAGTCTTTTATCAGTTTCAACCTGAGCTTTCTCTGACTTTTGCCAACCACCTAACATTGACTTTTAGAGAACACAAGGTGTTTCTGTGGGCCAGCTGGCCAGGTCTGCCTCCTCTGTACTCTACGGTTTTGTGCCTCTCCTGAAAAATGTGATCAGGATTGCTTATGTGGAGGTCCATATGAAACCTGTATGAATTTTACAGTGTTCAAATGAATCTTGCAAAGTTCTAATGTCAAAGTAGTGAACCTAGATTTGAAGGTAAATATCTGTCTTTAAGCAATCAGATGGATAGGAAAGAAGCTTAAATTCACTTTCTGGTTTGCCTTTCAGTTTGTCATAATTGTTTTATCATTTTAGAATGGTATCCAGCTACCAATTTTCCCCTGATGTCAGGAATGCTTGGAATTTTTTTCAAAATTAATGGACTGCTTTAGTGAGGCATTAGGCAAGGAATCATATTTCTTGGCTTCTCAGCTCATGGATTCTTCTTTTGCAGAGGAAAATATACCTTGGACATCTGAAGCAAAATGTGGTCACCCCTTTTTAACAAATGAGAATCTGTAATAAAAGTACTTGTAGCAGTATTTGTCTAGAACATACGATTGCAGTTTCCCGCCAAGCTTTAGCACAGGTGATTTGATAATGAGAAAATTTTCTGGTGTATAAAATGACACCAAAATAGCACCATATTTTCTTTAATTATTCACATTATATTCAATAAGATTGGGAAGTGGGCAGGCACCCAACCAATCTGTCCTGGACTACTTCAGTAGTTCATGAAAACGTTCAAATAATATATTAATCATATATAATTCTGTTTCCTGGTTGTATCTCACCCATCTGTGGAAGAAAGCATTGCATAAATTTTTATAGATGATGGAACTTTTCTCATATGCCTATGACTGGCAAAGTGAAAGCTAATAAAAAGAAATACTTTTTTTCAGGCATTGTATATTTAACTTATCAATATAACAAATGATTAACCATAAGAGTTTAACTGGATTTATCAAAATGTTATGTATATATATATATATATATATATA
>VXAY01007347.1:926220-942854 GCA_013399855.1 Oxyruncus cristatus | reverse complement strand
TATATATCAATAACAAGAATATAAAGTACTACAGTGAGAAACACATTGTTTAGAATTTTGTAATTATCATTCTCCATTTAATAACTCTGCCTCAAAAAGTCATGGTTTAAAAATTTCCCCAGAAGGAAAAACTCCCCTGAGCTCTGTTTCTCCCCATTGGCATACTAATGTCCAGGTTCAACAAATTCTTGTGTTTCTACTTAAAGATATACAGGTAACTAGGAAAATATTTACTCTTTCTGAATCATGTGTTTATTCTTTGAAAAGAAGTATATGTACTGTTGCCTGGAAATCACCACTGATATTATAAAAAAAAAATTCTTGCATCCTGGAAACCTTCAGGACAAGGTCTCAAAGAATCAAATCTTTCCCTGTGAAGTTGATAATGTAACCAGAACCTATTTCAGGAAAATCATAAAGAATTTGTTGCATTATAGCATTTGCAGCACCATAAATTCTGCAATGTGTCAGAATTTTAAAGTAGGTCTCAGTTCTTCAGCTGCATCAAAAATACTATATATAATGTCTTCTCAATAATTTCTTGAATAACAAAATTAGTGTCTAAGAAATTAATATTCTAATTCCTTGTCATTTCAATGAGGTTTCTCTTCCATTCTTTACCTTCTTGCTTTTGTGATTCATTTTGTCTACATCCCATTTATGGAGACTTTGAGGCTCAGGTGGGTGCAGGATTAGAAGGATCTCTGCGTTATTTTCTATAATAAATATTATAAATAATAATTATTATTCTGTTATTCTACTGAATAATTAGTTTGTAAGAAGTATTAATATATTAATTGAAAAAGAACTACAAATATATTTATGTATATATATTTTGAAAGTATTCAAATTATTATAGCTCATATGTAGAGAGACTATGTATATCCCTCTACATGCTTGCATATTTGAAGTGCTTAAAAATAATAGCATTTATTCCAAGGTGGGTTTTTAGCCTGTTTGTTACAAGTTGGTGAAATCCATTATACCAGTGACTTAAATGAATAATTGATTATAGTTCTGGGGGCCACTGTAGTACCATCCTCTAGTTTTTCCAAGAAGTAGCATTAACTAATTTGTGGAGGACAGGGAAAGAGACACCTACAAGAAGAAAAAAATTGATACAAAATCAATCATAATAAAAAGCTAAAAGTTTGTCTGTTTAAAATTGGATTGCAGTCTTATCCTAGAGGTGTTCCTTACTATTTCCTCTTCTTTTGCATATCAGAGGATATAAAACATCCTCTACTGTTCTACTGGCTGTTCAGCCTTATATNCTCTTCTTTTGCATATCAGAGGATGTAAAACGTCCTCTACTGTTCAGCCTTATACATTCTATTTAAAATAATTTGTGCTTGTTAAGCTGGTCTAGGATTGATTGATTCCATTACTCCAGACTTTTTCTTTTCTTGTTGTGCATGGGGGTTTTTTTCCAATGATCCCAGGAGAAAACATTGCTAATATCTATGACATTCTTTAGATATTATAGCTCCGTGTTTCATTAGAAAAGAGGTAGAAATTTGCAGTTGAGAAGATAAGACTTTCACTTCAATTTCTTTTCCTTTTTAGGAATAGTGAGATAAAATATAGACTGACTAAGGGAAGGTCTTCAGAGGAATACGTTTATCTTTCAGATAAATACAAAATTATCTCTAGCGTATTTTCAGTGCAAAAGAAAAGGAACAGAGATTATTAAAATTTCCAATACTTGAAATACAATCAGTATCATAGTATAAGCTTACAAGAACAAACTGTAGAGAACTTTTATTCTAAGATGAGAGGCTGAGAGAACTGGGGTTGTTCAGCTTGGTGAAGAAAAGCCTTAGAGGAGACCAAATAGTAGCCTTCAAACAACTATGAGAAGTCTATTAAGAAGATTGAATTATCCTTTGATATGAAATAAATGTTGATTACACAAGAGTACAATTAGTATTCCAGAAAAAAAAAACAAAAAACTACTTAGGTCAGAAAACATAATTTAAAAAGAAATATCAAATAAACCTTGACCCCTGGAATATCATGTGTACTTCATCAGAATGTTTTTATCCACAGGAGGTGCTGCTTTGGATCTACAGGCTTGCCCACCCAAGCAATCCCGCTGGATTCTTGACATGATATGGCTAAACCTAGTGGAATTGAACAAACTTCCACAGTTTGCAGAAATTTTGGATCAGGTGATATTTGCTTGTTATTGTTTTAATGCTAATAACCAATTTCATCATCGTAACTGTACTCCCATATTTTACACTTGGATTGCGTCAGAGATGTAGTTAAAAGCAAGGCCAGAGAGGATACACAGTAAAGGCACAGGGATCAGCAGTTAGGCAGCATGAGTGGGGGTATGTTTATTTGCTCTACATTTTTGATCTGCTTTACTGTATTTTTGTATTATAGTAATTGAGGTAGAAAGAGGAGAGAAGGAAAGGATCAAGTAACTAGCAAAAAAAGGAAGGCAATGAAAGAGACACAGAAATAAGTAGAAAGGATAAAAAGGTAGAGGTATCAAAATGACTCATAAAATTCATCTGAGTGTCATGTTCTAAGTTACAACGTCTTCTGTCTTAAGCTGGGTATATTTTTCCAAGTATATTGTTTTCTGCTTGTTTTTAAATACTCATTTCCATTCCCAGGTTAACATGTTATTCAGATACGATGAGCTAGCTATAAACGTATTATTTATTTTATTGAGACATGCATGAACATAGATGCACATAAGCTTGTGACATGTTCAATTTGGTAAATTTATCTTTTCTTTCAGTGTAGTTAAAACACTTCCTAGGCATTTCTTGTTCTGTAACTCCTCAGCACTCCTTGTTAATGAGGCTGATAGCCAGGACACTGAGTTCCTTTTGCTGTTACAGCATTGGTCAGCCGAGTCCATTTTGTTATAGCATTTATTGCCCTGAAGAGTAGCAGAGATTTTAGCTAAATGTTTATCTGGAAGTGATCCTGGCTGTTTCCTAGCTCTGTATCAAGGCAAGATCTAGACACATATCAACCCAATTCCTCCAGTTTTTGTTTTCTGGAGGTATCAAACTAGGATATTGAGTGAGGAGAAAGTTGGAGGAACTTTAGTTCGGTTGTTCACTCTGGGTTGTTATGACATCACAACCCTTTCTAAAAAGGTTCTTTCACCAGGACTCTCCTAGAATTGGTGCAAACGATATTTTAGACTCCAAAATATTTAGGTAACCATATTACCCCCAAAGGCCTCTACTTTAAAGTAATTTTTAGCACTATCTTACATTTTTCAGATAGTTGCCAGTTGAAAAGTTACAATTAGGTGATTTTGGTAATAGATCGGGATGGAATAAGGGAGGAAGCCAACTAGGATATCAGTAAAAATGCAAATATTGGAATAATGTATTTTTAATGGTTATTTGCATCCAGTACATATATGTTCTATTTGACTTCTCATATTAAATACAAATGTATAATTATTCATTCAGATATAAAGAGAAAATTAGTTAAAGAAAGAAGAGCCTGAGAATGTTATGCCCAGATCTCAAAAGGTTGCCTGTGCTTTTCTTTTTTTCTTTCATTTTTTTCTCCTCTAAAAAATAAGTCCTCCATTTGCAGATGCCTGACTTAATTTAATATAGACATCTTCTTTTTTAAACATTTATCAAGTGTTCTCTTTCCAGTGATCTGAGAACATTGTAGTAGCTGACCCTTATCAGTCACTTCATTAAATGCTCAATTGCATTTTCATTATGTTCTGTCCACTGGTATCCCTTGTCCTCTTCGGTCATGAGTTCTAAGAAGTGCCTAAAATTGTGATCATATTTGAGGTCAAATTTATTCCTTGTCAAGTCAAAAGCATACTAGAATCTGTTACTTTTAATTTGTGATTCTTGGCTGTCTGGACTCTACTGGGACAGATTTTCCTGGTCCTCCTTATACTTTGTGACCAAAGGGAATGAATTAATCTTAGTATGTTCCTTTTATAATATAGAACCTTCTGCTATTTATTGATTTTTCTCAAGTAGCTACCTGTGTTTGGGAAAGAAATCCATGGATAACTGACTGGCTTTAAAGCCTGCATCTTAATACTAATTATAATATTTTAATAAATACTATTTGTCATATTTTAATTACAATTCACATGCCATATGTCTTAAATGCTATAGACAATGTTACTTGTAATATATCCTAATATAATAACAGTCTCTCATTAATGATACATTTACAAGGGGATTTTACTGCAGCTGAAATATATTCATATGTGTGTTAATGTAATAGATAGCAAAAAACGATAAGGCATGGAAAAGCTGGTTTGATAAAGATGCTCCTGAGGAAGAAATTATACCTGATGGATACAGTGATTCACTTGATACCTTTCGCAAGCTTTTACTCATCAGGTGAGCATCTTCAGAAATGTTGGGAAATTACACAGTTGCATCATGGGTCTCAAGCTATTGGTATGCTATTACCATAATAGTGTAACTTTAATTATCTCTGGTTGACATTAAATATTATTTAATTCACTCACATGAAATACGATTTTATTCACTTCAGAGCTGTCCTCTGCCATCTAGAGTTATTTATAGAAAATATTTTTTATAGCTTTGCTTTTATGTTATGACAAATGGAAACTGGGAAGCACGTTGCAGCCTCCTGCAAGAAGCACATGGAAAAGTTGAATCATTCAAACAGTTTTCAATTTAATTTCTTTTAAAATTAACTGTTTTAAATGGCTTTAAACAATTAATTAAAAAAAATCCTGTGAAAATGGGAAACAGGTATTGTAAAGCCTCATGTGAAAAGTGTGCTATAAATGGCTTTTTTTGCATCGTGTAAGATTTCTGTGGCAGAGCTTGGGATAAAATGGATTTCCACAGAGCAGCATTCAGCTGCCTTATGCATGAGATCATATTTTCCTACATTCATTGTATACTTTCCAAGTGCTGTAACAAATCAGAAACACTACAAAAACCCCCAGCAACATTATTTAGTAGACCATGATTTGTCTTTGGAGCAGATTCAACCTGTGCAGTAAAAAAGGCTAGAATCTGATGGAAATACCATATTGTTGTATGCTCCACACCCTAAAGGGGAAGGGAAGCATCTAAGTCCTAAGTATTTATATAGTAAGTTTACCAATGGAAGTATTTTGAAGCCATATATTTTATCCAAAAGTAGTTGTTGGGGTTTTTTTTCCATGGGAAAAGTACTCATCCTCAACACAAATGCAATCCAGTGCAAAAGATTTGAGTCTGTACCCTAAAAGGCTAACAGACCTAATGAATCATCTGCAGAATTTTACTAAAGGGCAAAAATAATCTCTTACATTTCCCTACTTGTGTTCTCGGATACAAAAGTTCTGTTTAAAATGGAGAATGTCCCAACCTTAGAAAGGTACCTAGAACAGAAAACTCCAATGCAAAATTGTAAGCAACTGCAGAGTATTGAACAGTCATAAGCAGAGGGAAGACTACCAGCTCTGTCTATTATAATATCTGTAAAGACAAACCTACAAACATATATATGAATGTGTGTATGTGTGTATATATATATACCTATATATGTACATTATGAAAAAACCCCATCTAGTTGATAAAAATAGAATTTCTAATTTAAGTTTGGTCTTTGCAATAGGAAGAAGCAGTGAATTTTTATCTTTGTATATTTTTTAATTTCTAGGTCTTGGTGTCCAGACCGGACACTTTCCCAAGCCAGGAAATATATTGCAAATTCCTTGGATGAGAAATACACAGAGCCAGTAATTTTGAATTTAAAAAAAACTTGGGAAGAAAGTGACCCACGAACACCTCTCATCTGTTTTTTGTCTATGGGATCTGACCCAACTATTCAGATTGATTCCTTGTCTAGGAAGCTTAATTTGGGTATGAAAGTAATTATTAATTGTCATATATTAAGATACAGAGGGGCAATATAAGTAATTTTAGAAATATTTGTTTCTGAGAGATATTTCTTAAACTCTTTTGTACTCCTTTTTGTTCCTGAACCACCATCTTAGAGATAAAATAATATTTTAAATAAAAGACAATATGCTGAGCATCATTCTGTGTGAAGTTGGACAGTACTGTTTTCAGTTCTATTTTTTTTTTAAATTGTTATCATTCTTCCCAGTGATGATAACTTTTTAAATCCCTATCTGTCCAACAGTTAATTTTTAAAAAAATTTTGTTATGGTGACAATAGTATTTTCTTGTTTTAACTCTAAACTACAGGTAATGTAAAAATCAGCAATCTGCTAACGAGATTACTTTGCAGAAAAAAAAAATAGCCACAAGATCTGCATTTGTATATTTTGGACTTCATGTCTATATTATATGGAAGTTTTGGAAAATTGTACGTACAAACTGAGTTGGAAGTAGATAAATATATTCTTTATATTAATCACATTAGTATGTTCACAAATGCAATTTTACAACTATGCATTGTGCTCATTTATGTGGCTTCATTATATACATGTTGAGAAAAACCTGTGTTCATATTTCAAATGCTCTAGCATCATTAAAATTTGGCACGAATTCACATTGGCGATAGTAATATTAGTCAGTTTTTCACTTCCATGAATATTGTGGATGTCTATTTCAATGTTATTTTACAAAATTTCAGTATTTAGAAAAATTATACATTGTAGCATAATACGATGTTGAAGGGATTCTACTTTTGTATGTGTATAGTTTTGCATAAATCTATTTAATTGTGATGTATTCGTATCGCTGTTTTTTGGACTGAATTGAAATTCTTACTTTTTCTCAACCGTGTAAGTACATTAATCGTATATTGTCAAATATGTTGTAGAATGTAGGACCATCTCTATGGGTCAAGGACAAGAAGTTCATGCACGCAAAATCATAGAGCTGTCGAAAGAACAGGTGAGGAAAAAACTCTTTAGCATGTAATCTCTTTAACATTTTCATCCTACTGTCAGGCATATCTCAGGGTGAACATGTCTTTTTGAATGCCTGAGTTCAAAAAATGTAGGTACAATTTTCCCCTGTGGGGTGTGTGTGACAGTGAAGTCCAAGTCCATACTTCTGGCAGCAGTGCTACTGAGCAGCTTTTCAAAAGCAGCACATTCCTTACTTATCACTATACAGTTATCCAGGGGTAAAATGACATTGAGTCCTAGTCCTATCCTGCAGATCCCACCTCCTTACTGGAATACCTTTTTCATTTTTCCCCCTCTCCTGTAAGAAATACCTAGATGTTGCATAGCTTCTACTAGATAAAGTGGTGAGCGCACACAAAGTTTAAAGTTGTAGATACAGAAGGATATGCCTCCTCCTAATAATGCTTCATATTTTTGTCACACCTGTGCTAGCGAGAGCACTTCTTACCACCATTTGGTGTCCATTATTTGTTTCTTTAATTGACAATCCTTTGGCTTTTAGTTCCAATGATGCCCAAGAGTTTCCAAACAATATATAAGAATTTTTCTCTTAAATGTCATATTGTACTTTGCTATGGCAGATGATATGCTCAAACAGTAAAAACACAAAAAATCTAAGTAGCAGCTAGAGTAAGATGGTAATTGAAACCTCAAATACAATGCAAAAATTACAGTGTAAAGGTGGGACCTTCTGGTCAGCTGGACACTTCAAAGAGTTGTGGACGGTGCTGCAAACTCAAAATATGGGGCATTAGTCATATACCTGTATTTTGGAGGCCTAGAATATCTCCACTAATGGAGAGCAGAACATGAGTATTGGAATATAGATGTACATCACTTTGCAAAAAGAGGAAAAAGAAATCTCTATAGCAAATGGCATTTTTTATTATGTGTAAATACACTCATGCATCTCATATTTTTTTTGTTTGTATGTCTAGAATGGTCATTGCCAACTTCCAGGTCATTGCAGTGGTGAACACTGGGTCCTCCCTTCCTTTGTTTTGCCCTTAATTAAAAACATAATACTCTGAACAGCATTCCAGTAGAGCTACTAGTAACAATTTCTGAACTACATGCCTTTGTGCTGCATAGATTTTATGGAGGGAGGGGTTATGTGAACATCAGATTTGAAATTACACAACAGAATAGTGAATATGAAGACAAATATCTGTCTGGGTGTTTTTGTATCTTTAGCCAACAGAATATAATGTGAATAAAAATGCTTTGCTGTGTTATAGGTTTTTTTCAAATTTTTCAGATTTTCAAAAACTAAGTCTGATTCATTAAAAAAATGTAACAAATTGATTAAAGAGCTCAAAAAAGTGGATCCCCATGAAAGAAACAAAAACCCCTTTTTTTTTATCCATCAATTTACCATAAATATTTTAATTTTATTTTGTCACCAAAAGTTATTGATTTCTTTTTAAATGAGCTAAATCAAAATTGCTGAAATGAAATTACAAGCTGTAATGAAATCCACACATCACTGTTTAGAACAGATTAAATCATGTCCCATTTTAATATCAGACTTCTGATTCATCAGGCTTCAAAAGTGATGGTACAAAAGCTGATTGAATTTAAATTCATAAGCAGAAGTTCAGAGAGATAATAAACTAGATCTTCATGGAATTTGAGAGCTGAATATGATCAAAATAAGAAGAGGTTGAATTTCATGCAAATGCCTTTATTGCAGATAAACTTATTGCAGTTAAAAACTTTTAGAGTCTTACTACCACCTCTTTACACTTACTTTAGATTATTTTACTAACAAATCAGTTTTAAAAAAATATATATTCCAGAAATGTCAGCTGTTCCTCTTTCACTCACATTCTTTTGGATCTGATGAAGCATTGATTATCACTGCTGTTTTGCTGGGAGCGTACAGGAACTACTTCTTTTTGCCACTAGATAGCACTGATACTTTACTTAGAATATTGAGTATAACTTTTGCACTAACTTTTGCTATTTGATTTAGCTGTGCCAATATCTGAGCGTATCAAATGATAATATATATTCAGGAACAGAACAAAAGTAAAAAAAAAAATTACATGGAAAATGAATTTGATTCTTCTGTAGACAGTTGGGTTTAGTGTTATGAATAACTTGTTCTAAATTGTATACAGTAATAGTTGATATTATTATTTAGGGAGGCTGGGTGCTACTTCAGAATTGTCATCTTGGACTGGATTTCATGGATGAACTACTGGAGACACTTCTTACAGCAGAGATCCAGAATGAAACATTTCGAGTTTGGATAACTACTGAACAACATCCTAAATTCCCAATTACGCTGCTACAGGTTTGTTCAAATATTTAATTCAGATACTTCACACCATCAAAATTATTCAAATTAATCCTGTAAATGGCAGTTAACTAAATGGAGGGGAAAAAACCCAACCCCCCCAAAAAAATGGACTTATCTTGCAATGCAAATAATAAATCACTTTAAACAGGAAGGTTACTTACCAGTAACTGGAAGTTCTTGAAGATGCATTATATATGTGTGATTCCACACTAACTCCATATACAGAAACACTTGAACAAAATCTATTTGGCTTTACTGGTATCCCTTTTTGGCCAGCCAGATGCCTTGTGAACAGATTAATGCCTGCAACTGCGCTTGGTGTCTTACAGAGAGAGATTGAAGATTCTCTTATCTGAGATAAACTGTAAATGGGACAGAACACACATGGATAGCACATCTCAGAGAGCATCATATACCGGGAAGTAACCCGTTTTTCTTTGGATGAGCTATAAATGGCTGTTCTGTAGATCTTGAGGATACATTTTTCATCAGTACCAGGAAAATTGCCTAAACTGTTACAAAGTACATCTAAGACACTGATGGTGGTTCCCAGCACTTTCACAGTGGGTGATAATGCTACCTAATATCTACTGTAATAGCTGTATGTTGACACTTCTGTGTTCCCTTTCCTCTTAAAAGCAGTGCAAGTCTCCTTAGTGTTTGTCATTACCTCTGAATAAAAATAGTTACCACACCTGACATCTAGGTTGAGAAGGGGAGATGTGTTCCTTTCTTGAATGAACCTAGAGACAACCTCCGGTAACAAGTGTCTGTGCATAGAAAGGTAGCCATATGGACCTCTGATATTCTCTCAACAGAAAATGAACTCATCCTGCATCTTCAGGGGTTTTACTATCCTTCCTGTCCATGCTACCATGTTACCCAAGCCAGACAGACAAGTACATACTGTTGGAGCAAAAAAATACTTAGTTTTTATTTGGGTTCCTCCAGCATTTGTTAGTGTGTCAAGAAATAGAGATTCTGGTAAGGCCAGTCTGTGTCTGAACTAATAGATTCAAGTGTGTCCCATGAACATTATCCAGCGCTGGAATGCCATAGCACAAAGGGGTAAGTAGTTATAACATTCTCTGACATGAAAATTTGTGCTTACTAGCACTCTTCCAAATAGTTTCCAGGTATGGTTTGACAATTAAAATTTTGTAGCCACTATTCCCATCAGGAAGTTTGAATGAAACTAAGGGCCTGTGGCAATTTAATATCACAAATGTGGATTCAATGCCTGCTCAGGAATATTCTCTGGTAAATCTAATTTACTGCTGTAGACATAGCCACAGAGTCCAGAGTAGCCACTGGAACACAAAGATCTGATTTGAGAAAAGGTGAGATTTCTCTGTATTTACTGTGAAGTTCTGGGATCAGAAATACGACATGGTTTTTGTCATATATTCTGGATAGTTCTCTTCCATTATTCAATCATTGAATTAGGGATAGAGAACCTTTTGCTTCTGAAAAGCGTGGTGACTGCTTCCAGGTCATTGAGGAAAATCCTCAGATCCATGGCCAAGTGTCAGTGATGGTTCTGACCAACATAAATTAAAGGTCTATGTTCAAAATCCTTTGTGGCCTAATATAGTATGACTGGAGAAGTGAAGGCTCTGGGAAGACCTTATTGTGGCCTTCCAGTACTCGAAGGGGCCTTTAAGAAAAATGGGAGCAGATATTTTAGCAGGGCATGTTGCAATAGGACAAGGGGTTCTGGTTTTAAACTGAAGAAGGTTTGATTTAAATAAAATATAAGAAAGAAGTTATTTACAATGAGGGCAGTAAGGCAGGTTACCCAGAAAGGAAACATTCAAGGTCAGGTTGGAGAGGGCTCTAACTGACCTGATCTATTGAAGATGTCATTGCAGGGGGTTTGGATGAGATGGTCCCCCCTTAAAAGGGTCCTTCCAACTCAAACTATTCTATGATTCTATGTACTCATTTTATGCAGTTTATAGCTACATATCAACTTTGTCTCTGCAGTGCTTCAGCTATTTATGTTTTATTTATAACTAATAGTTGTGACATTTTTATGTGTTGCTACTTGTGTTTCTGTAAACAAATCCAATTCCATTATCTTTTTCACGTGACAGATTGCTATAAAGTTCACAAATGAACCTCCCCAAGGTATGCGTGCTGGCTTGAAAAGAACATTTTCTGGAATTAGTCAGGATCTGTTAAATGCAAGCAACCTGCCTATGTGGAAACCTTTGCTTTACACTGTAGCTTTCCTGCATTCTACTGTTCAGGTATTTTTTTAAAAGTTTGCAAATAGTGTTATAATATATGGAGTCACTTTAATAGAGGTTCCTGAAAAAACACATTCTGATATTTATTGTAGTATCATGCTGCAGGGCTGAACCTTTAATTTCTATAATCTGTATTTCAAGGTTCCTTATTCTCTTTTTATTTTTTATTTTTAAATTTTAAACGATTTGCATACTACGGGCATTTAGAATTTGGGTTTTTTTCATCTAACTTTGTCTGACCAAAAGTTAGTCATTTGGTATAAGGGAAAAATTTCTCTTTCTGTAGTCAATAGAAATAGATAAGCCCTCTGAAACAGAAAATCAGCTGATCTGTCGCAGCTGTCTTTCCTTAAGAGTGAATATTTTTCTAGAGGCACATGACTCTTTCTGTCCATTGATTTTAAAGGCAATCCAGATGCCTAGCTTAGAGTAGCTATCTACTTTCTAGATGGCTAAATCTAAAAAAATTCTATCGCTCTGCATCTAGTTTTTATCTTACCTGTGTCAATGTGTTTTCTACATTAATTCCAATGTGAGAACAATGATATCTATACTTTGTACTCTAAAGATATATAAGTTTTCAGATCATAATACATACAAAAAATTTGAGCTCTTTGAATGCACCTTCTTTTCATCAAGGATCTCAAAATAGTTATAAATCACTATTTGAGCCTTGGGCTCTATTGAGCAGCTCGTTTTTTCAGTATAGGGAAAGGGTGAGAGAAGGACAATTTGTTGATGTTCCCTATTAAGATAGAGTATTCTGCATTATTTTCCTCCTTCTACCTTTTAAACAGTGAAAAATTTGTTCTGCTTACTGCCTCAGGATTATACTGTTCTTTTGGAACTAGAAGATCTAAGCTTATTCAACCCATGAGTATTTTTAAAACTATTACAGCTATTCATCTGTTAAGAAATTTTATTTATGAATTGCCAATCAGTAAGCAAAATATACATTATTCTGCCTTTAAACTGACCAATTATTAGTATCCTTTGGTGACAAGATCATTATGATAAATATAGCTTAAGAAGTAATTCATAAAATTTGGCAGAAAATCATTTTACTTTTCTGCAGGGTATTATTGTTAATGCTGTCTCATCTGCTTATAAGCAATATTTCATTTTGAAAAATAAAAGGGCTTTTTTTTCCAATTCTAGATCTTTTTAAATATTGTAGCTAGGATACCTAAATGTTACTTCAGATGTCAAAGACTGTCAGTCATTGGTTACCTGGTAATATAACCTCCGATAAATATGTTATCAGTTAGTTAATTTTAAAATGTCATTTATGCATTTCATAAATGTCAGCACTATTCAGCAATTTAGTTCTTAATTTCTTGTATAATTTGTTCTACAGTCTGAAAAAAAGTCATTCAGCGATTTAACTGAGGTGGCTATAACAAAGTTGTGAGAAATCTAATAGTGTTGAATGTTTAAAATGTTGGGGTACAGAATATATTCTCTTACTTTTATAGTCAACTATTTTTCTGTTACTACAACGGATACAATTTTATTTTTAAGGAGGTGTGAAATAATAAATTTGAGTAATGTGGTGGTGGCAGCCTTATAATAAAGTTGTGAATTTTGAAACCATACATTGAAACAATAAGACAAAAGCAGCAACCTAGAAGCCTTTGGATGATTGAGCATAAATAGAGACCTTGAAAATTTGAAGCTATCATTAGTTGACAGTATTTTTAAAAAAAAAGGAAAACTGTAAAATTCTGAATTAATTAATTACTTACTATAAAAATCTCATCATCCAAATAGACATGAGACATTGCAAACCTATGACTGATACATTGATTAGTAAAGCTTGCAATAAGTTATTTTGTTGCTTTTTCTATAAATATTTATCCCTTATAGTCTAATTTAGTGTTAACTGTATTATTGATTTGTATGAGGCACAAAACCATTTCCTACACTACCTTTCCTCAACAGTTCAATTCTTTACTCCACTGTTACTACTATTATTGAACTTCAATAAGGAAAGAAAAATTATAATTTGTTTCATAAATATATTTGGTTTTAATTTTATTCCTAAGGAGCGACGCAAGTTTGGGCCTTTGGGTTGGAATATTCCCTATGAATTTAACTCAGCAGACTTCACAGCCAGTGTTCAGTTTATACAAAATCACCTAAAAAAATGTGACATCAGAAAGGTATATACTAAAATTTACACACAGTATATTTAATTGCTTTGTATGGCATCAGCAATTGCTTTTTCCTCATGTTACTGTTTGTCATAGTTCATTAATTGTTATTCTTTCAGTGCAACTTTTAATGATCAAAATTTCAATTTCTTTGCATGACAGTCAAGTTTAAATATTTTCTGTGCTCTCATCCATGTAAAAATATGTAGCTTCTAAGAACTTTGGAATTTGATATTGTGTCTTTTTTTTTTTTTTCACTCCTATATCTAAAATTACCAAGTCTATGCATTCTTTGTTTTGGAAATGGAGCTAAAATATTTATGAAGTTTGACAGAGCCAATCAAACTCCTCTATGGCTACCCTTTGGTCTTCTACTTAGCAGGGAATAGCCATTCCTTGTAAAACAGCACTCGGCTAATAGAGAAAGATGAGAAAGAGGGAGAAGGGGTGGGGTGGGGAGAAAGAGGAGAGGCAGTAGCAGCTGAGAGTGATTTCAGGTCATACAAGAAATAATGAAATAAATGATATATATTTTACATATGTAATGAGATATTACTTCTAGACAGTAAGCCCTACAAGCAGTGGCTGAAGGAGCTGGGGTTGTTTAGCCTGGAGAAGAGGAGGCTCATCACTCTCTACAACTACCTAAAGGAGGTTGTAGCCACGTGTGGGTCAGCCTCTTCTCCCAGGGATCTAGAGACAGGATGAGAGGACATAGCCCCAGGCTGCATCAGGGGAGATTCAGGCTGGACACCAGGAGGAATGTGATCATAGAAAGGATAGTCAGGCATTGGAATGGGCTGCCCAGGAGGTGGTGGAGTCACCATCCCTGAAGGTGTTAAAGTAATGACTGGATGTGGCACTTAATGCTGTGGTCTCCTTGACGAGTTGGTGTTTGATCAAATGTTGGACTCCATCTTAGACGTCTTTTCCAACCTAAGTGATTCTCTGATTATATATTTATAATAGCAGGATCAAGCCCAACTCTTCTATTAAATTACAGAGTTAAGTTCAGAAAATATATTAGAAAATATTATTTTCATATGATCTTTTCAGATTGCATTTCAGAGCCTTATGGGCTTCAGATGATATTGAAATTACTGGACACCTTCTTCTTACATATTATAACTACAGTCTTTCATTTACTTTACTTGCACCCAGGGAATATCATGGAACACAGTACGTTACATGATTGGAGAAGTACAATATGGAGGCCGAGTCACCGATGACTATGATAAGCGTCTTCTTAATTGCTTTGCAAGGGTAGGAGACCTTGGCAATACAGTTATTTCTCATTTTTATTAGCAGTTGCAATACAGAAATCAAAAAACCTTCTTTCTGCTGAATATGCATTTCATCAGTTTATAAGACTGTTCAAAGTAAAATGAATTTTCCAAAACATAATTCTTTGGCAGTGAGGTTCTTCCCCCTGCTTTCTCCTTAGTGAGGAGAAGAAACTTAAAAAGACTTAGCTGGAATTCAAACTTAGCACACAGAATTCTTAATGTTTTACTCCTGTATTCAAGTAAAATTAGATGTAGTAGCTGAAACAAGAACCCTAATTGTCCAAGAACAAAAATGAAATTAAAAAAACCCTCTAAGTAGCGAAGTAATTGTTGGGGTTTTTTCTCCCTTGGATTTTTCACAGGTATGGTTTAATGAAAATATGTTTGAGAGCGATTTCTGTTTTTACACTGGATATAAAATTCCAGTGTGCAAAACCCTGGAACAGTACTTTGAATACATCCAGTTACTCCCTGCCATGGACAGCCCAGAGGTCTTTGGTCTCCATCCTAATGCTGATATTACGTAAGTATGTCTCAACATATTGAAAAGAGAGAACCTTTCTTTTAGTGTTTGGAAACAAGTCCCTATCAAGTGTTCAGGTAAAGTATATTTTTCATAGAAAACTTAGGATTCATGTGAATTTCACTACTGAAGTGGAACATGTTCTATGTTTGCACGTGGTTATGAGTGCAGTATCTTCAGCTACATTTTACACGTTGTCTTGAAGCAGTTGAAATTCTCACCAGTTAAACTACTGGTTTAACTTTTTATTTTTTTTAATTGAAATAATTATAAAACTTTTATATGAACATATGATACAAGGTTCTATACAGTTCAATAGAGAAAGTTTCTAATATTTGCCTTCTGTTCCAAAGCAGGAAATTATTTTTCTGTGCACACTTGGTAAATGTTTCTTTGGATTGTTATTTGCTTTATAAACACGCTTTTAGATGCAACTACAAACTGTTGTTGCCGTCAGTCCTGCCATTTCCATGATTTAAAGAAGACTTTTCAACTGCACCAACTATGAACTCCATTTAAACTTTGCCTTGATTCACTTTCATTACAAATAATCTGTGTAACAGCTGGACTTTTATTTCCTTCTAATATTACATGCCCTGTGAAAGAATATGAGCATCATCTTTTTTTTTTCACTGAAGTTCACAATAATCCCGACATGAATTATTGCATTTTCATTATGTCCACATTCGTTGTTTCTTAACGTAGCTTTTTTTGTACTTTTAAACAGAACAAATGTTATTCAAATGCAGAGCTGCTATGAAAACCTAATATAACATTTTTGGACAAAACAATAATTTCCCACAATTCTTCAGTCTCAAAGTTGAGAGGCTGATGCCATATCAAGAGCTCAGTATTCTAGGCATGCTGTGAGAACAGTACACATTTTTATTGTCAGCTCTGCTCAGTGCATACCATTGTTAACATATACTTTTGAAGAAAAGAATCTAAGTGTAGATTCTGTTTCAAGTCGTTCTCTGATACTTGCAAGACCTCCCTTGCAGAATTGATTAAAGAAGAGCCAAGATTTAACAGAGAACTAAACAAAGTCTTGAAGAGAGACCTGCTTTAGATCCAAATTTAGGCTTGTAGGAGAGCTAATTTATAGGAGGAAACTTGGGACTAACACTGCTGGGGAAGCTTTTGTGAATAGGAACAGCGCTTTGATTTCTCTCTAGTACTGAGTTTTTCTTTCTTCCCTTTGGTACCTCAGCATAATCCTGCTACTTTAGCCTTTTTTTTTTTTTTTTTTTTTT
>VXAY01007347.1:906728-926198 GCA_013399855.1 Oxyruncus cristatus | reverse complement strand
TTTTTTTTTTTTTAAGATTTTCCTTTATAAGTATTTTTTTAGATTTTGGAGAAAATGTTCAACGGCTTCATGCTTTTTTTCCATGTTTAATCACAGTCTGTTATAGGGAACTACGCACAGATGTGTCTGAATTTCATCTTTGACACACAAACTAAATGCATTAGCATCCTATACAATATAAAAAGTTGAAATTCTCCTTAAAATATCCTATCAAGTAATCTCATTGTATGCAAGTTAGCTAGAACAGGAACCCTGAGAGAGCCAGGACCTCTCCAAGTTCCTATTGCTGAGGACAAGAAAGACCTTATCCCTCACCAATTTACTGTGACAGTTTTACACAGTTTTACAGTTCAGCCAAAAGCTCGATCCATTGGTTCTAACTTTAATGTTCCACTGAATTTCAATGCTTTCACTTAGAGGGGAAAGGAATATTCTGACAATCTTCTGTCAAAACCCTGTGCCACTTGGTTCCCTATTGAAGCCTTAAACGTAACTGAATTTTCGTAAAGCTACTGCAAGCTGCTATTAACCAACCGAAGATAGAGAAGAATCTCCCATTGTCCTTTGGTGAATGTAAGGTTTTGAACACACTGCTGCAATAGATATTGCTGTTTTCTACACAAAGCTGAGGCAACGTTCCTGTCACACTGCATTTTTTCTCAGTTTTAACTTCCAGTACAGAAAATTCGTGATGGCATAGACTCCATCTATTGAACTGTGCTAGGTTTTCACATCCAAACTCTTAGGAAAATATTCTTAATAATTCTTTTTGGAGTAAACCAAAATTCATAGAAAATTAATTCTTTTTTTCTTCCTATGACACAATTTTCTTTACAATACTATTTCAGGGGAAAACAACATAAGCAGGTATTGAGTGCTTCATCTTACATACCTGCTTTTAGGCAACGCTGACACTATAAATGAGATTAACTTAATGTTGCTGTAGCTTCCTTTATGGTTACCCAAGACTTCCTTACTGTAACAGAGAAAAATAAATTCTTGTAAAGTCCAGTTTCTCTGATCACAAAGCAGACATCTAAAATACATGAGCTGAAGTGGGCTATCCAGACAAAATCCATTTTGCAGGCATCTACACTTAGATGTTGACATGTGATAGGGGTCATCCCATCATGTATAACTGATTTTCTCCTCAGGAATATGGTACTTCCTCTACAAACCTATGAGATGTTTTTTTTCATTATTGTTTGCATCTATACGTCCACATGTTAATTGCAATCTAAAGGAAAGTTTCTAACAGTTTTCCAAAGCCCAGAGAAATTTTGTTTCAGAGTGGCTTTTATGTTCAATGTGTCCCAGTGGTATGTGAATGAATTTTTTTTTCTGTTTATTTTAATCTCACTTTCACACTGGAAAATTATTTTAAATTATGTGCACATTGAGATACACCTTTTTGTCTTTTTTATTTTTGTTTACAATAAAAGTCTTCTTGTTCAAACTGTAATTTTTATTTTTACAATATTCACATAATTTCTCCTCTTCGGAAGATTCTTACCTTGTGTCATTCAAGAAAGAAATATTGCTAACCTTTGATTCTGTTACTTCAAAGCTATTTTTCAAAAACTGTTCTCTCCTTTTCCCCAAAGTTTTTGTTTTTAAAATTGTTTCTACTTTTGTTTAGATTAGGGGAAAGACCTTTTTTATAATTCTGTAATATATTCTATTTTAATTGAAGTAATACTCAGGGAACCTATTCCTTCTACATTAAATAGTCTGACAGCAGTATTAGAAGAACAGTACTCACAGTGTGAAGAGGAAGGTTCACATCTCTCTTATCACTGCTTTTTAAATCAGCAAGACACAGACAAAGGTTACAGCCACCAGTACGTCATCCAAATTAGCAATGAAGTCACGAGTCCAAGAGAAATTTTATTTTATCTGTGCTGCTCATATGTGGTCTTGAATAAATCTTTCATTCTTTAAATGGGGCCATAAATTGAAAAAAAGATTGAGAGTTTTGAGTCTAAAGTCAAGGGTTATTAAAAACCATAAAAGCCCCATCATTCCTACATTTAGAAGCGGAAATTATATTCTCTAAGAAGCAAACTCCCAGTAGTATTTCTTCTAAATTTCTGATTTACAGTCCTTAAAATTGCATTCACAAAAAAATTTAGTTTAACTGCTATAGTATCTAGCTTCTTTAGTATTGTGATACTATCTCCAAAGCTTAGATGCTTTAGGAGTTCCCATGTTCTAGCCTTGGTTTCATGTCTTACATAATTAGGTATGACAGAGTAGAAGGAATGGGTGTTGTATAAAAGTTGAAAAGTAAAACTGACATGCAAAACTATGCTTTGAATCAGTGTTAATTTATGTCCTGCGTCAGACTCATGATGTACGTTCCTTGTGTAGCTGATTCCTTAAGGTGTTGCCAGTACTCCAGTATCAACATATACACTCTTAGGTTTTCTTTCTTATTGCCTCTCAGAGCTCTATGCCACTGGATAGCACTGTAACAAAAACACTCCTATAATTCTGCTTCAATTGAAGGATTGACATGGTCTACTATTTTTTATCATCCAATGCCACACAAATTTAATTCACTTTTTTTGTATTGACTCAGAACATAAATTTACATTAGCACTGCCCAAGCTTCGCTATGGAATAGAACGTTTCAAGCTGCAGTGCTGTAAATCTAGCAACTCTTTTCATTAATCTGGAAATACCTCAAAGCTGAATGAATTTACTAATTAATAGAGGGGGAGCTGGCAGAGGTATACCTTCACCTTTTTCTTCTTCTGTATTTCACTTCTAAAAAGTAGCTGAGGGAAATATTCTTTCTTCTTACAAAATCTTTGTTGCTTGTTTCCAATAAATGGCTATTTAGAAGTTCTTATCAGAAATAAGACATTTTCTTCCCTTCCCTCAGCATCTCTAGAAATGCTGTGATAAGTTTTTCTGCCACCTCACAATCTCAGCTTGCAGATCTCCTTCTTATCCCTTGATGCAGAAAAAACGATGTAGAAAAACATTAATGTATGACAGGGTGTGTAGAGGGAATTTCATACCCTTTACAACCATGGGAAACCAAACATTGTTCATGATCAGTGTCTTAGATTTGTTGCAGGATGCCAAGAAAAACAATTTTGTGTGAGTTTTGATTTGACTTGATGATACTGTGTTTTTTTCTCAGCTTGCAGGTTGTGTGTTCTACAAAGTTATGACTAACTATTAAAAAATCCTATGTAATTTATAACATATTTCATATCCTCTCAGATACCAAAGAAATACATCAGCTGATGTTCTAGATACTATAACCAACATTCAGCCTAAAGAAAGTGGTGCAGGATCTGGAGAAACTCGTGAATCAGTTGTTTATCGTTTAGCTGAAGATATGCTAGAGAAACTTCCTCCAGATTACATACCTCATGAGGCAAGCTAATTTTAGTTTCGTCT
This sequence comes from Oxyruncus cristatus, assembly GCA_013399855.1. Taxonomy (NCBI): domain Eukaryota; kingdom Metazoa; phylum Chordata; class Aves; order Passeriformes; family Cotingidae; genus Oxyruncus; species Oxyruncus cristatus. Next base: position 922,784 of record VXAY01007347.1, on the reverse strand, counting down.
TACTGTTTTCTCTGTTGAGTTTTTACATAAGACATTCCAAAAAAGAAATGCTGGACTGTAACAAAAGGTCATATAGCTAGTAGCAAATTCAAGTAAGAACCAACAATATTATTTCTGTCAGTATGAATTGGTATGAGGCTTTGCTATTTAAAATCAAGGCATCTAACAATTGGTCATGCAGATATGTCATGGATACTATGGTTGGACTTCCAAATCTACTTGTGAAAACACAGAAAATAATCAGTCTTCACTTTTTGTGCAGCAGACTCCTGGGCCTTTTGGGTGAAGTCCTATTCTAGCAAAATCATGTGTAATTGGGGAGTATCAGACAAAAAATAAAAACTGCAACAGTTTTAAGGGGATAAATTTTAGATGAATAATATACAGATCTAATATTTACTTTTCTGAACACACTGAAAGTTAAGACGCTGTATACAACAGCAGCATTTCAACAATTTAGACTTAACTAAATTCCTTCTGTCCTTTTATATTTCAGGTAAAAGATCGTTTAGTTAAAATGGGGCACCTTAACTCTATGAATATTTTTCTTCGTCAAGAAATTGACCGCATGCAGAAAGTGATCACCATTGTCCGCAACAGCTTGAATGATCTGAAATTAGCCATAGAAGGAACTATTGTTATGAGTGAGGCAAGTAAAGCATATTTACTACGTATGGAATATTGTGTTTTAAACTATTACCTTGATTGCTTACTTTGGATATTATTATTTGAGAAGAATATTAGATTATATTGGATATTATATTGGATATTATTTTATATATATTATATATTATTGGATATATTGGATATTCAGAATAATATTGGATATTGTTCTTTTAGAACTTAAGAGATGCACTTGATAACATGTATGATGCTCGAATTCCTCAAGTATGGAAAAGAGTATCTTGGGATTCTTCCACACTTGGCTTCTGGTTTACTGAACTTTTGGAAAGAAATGCTCAATTGTCTACTTGGATATTTCAAGGAAGACCAAATGTGTTTTGGATAACTGGATTCTTTAATCCACAAGGTAAGGGTACTGAAAGGACTTGAGCAGTAATGTATGTAATAATAATTTAATGATTATACTACATATCTAATTTAATATTACATGTGGAAAAGCTATTTTCATTGGTGCCAGAATATGTCATAGAAGCCAAAAGACAAATGGGTTCAAAAAAGAGATTAGATAAAGTCCTGGGAAACAGATCCAATGCTAGCCATAAGTATGATTGTCCAAACTTGACCTTTGAGTTGTGAGGTCCCTAAGCATCTGCCTTTGTCTAGTGTCAGAGACAGAATGCTTGTACAGGTGGTCTCCAAGTGGAGAGCAGTGACAGTGGCATTCCTCAGTGGCTGGTATTGGGACTGGTGCTGTGTAACTTCTTTGTCAGCAACATGGACATGAGACTGAGTGCACCCTCAGCAAGTTTGCTGACAACACCAAGCTGTATGATGTGGTTGACACACTGGAGGGAAGGGATGCCAGCCAGAGGGACCTGGACAGGCTTGAGAGGTGGGCCTGTGTGAACACTGTGAAGTTAACAAGCCAAGTGCAAGGTCCTGCACGTGGGGTGGGGCAAGCACAAGTACAGGCTGGGTGGAGAAGGTATTGAGAACAATCCTGAGGAGAAGGAGTTGGGGGGTGTTGGTTGATGAGAAGTTCAACGTGACTTGGCAATGTGCACTTGCAGCCCAGAATGCCAACCATGTCCTGATCTGCATCAAAATAAATGCACCCAGCAGGTCAAGGGAGGTGATTCTGCTCCTCTACTCCACTCTTGTGAGATCCCACCTAGAGTGCTGCATCCAGCTGTGGAAGCCTCAACATAGAAAGGATGTGGACGTGTTGGAGCAAGTCCAGAGGAGGACCACAAAGATGATCAGAGGGCTGGAGCACCTCCCCTATAAATATGCAGGCTGAGAGAGTTGGGGCTGCTCAGCCTGGAGGAGAAGGTTCTGGGGGTGACCTTTATAGCACCTTACAGTACCTAAAGGGGACTACAAGAGAGCTGGAAAGGGACTTTTCACAACTACATTTTGTGATACGACAAGGGGGGGGAACTGATTTAAACCAAAAAAGGCTAGGTTTAGAAAAGATATGACAAAATTCTTTACAGTGATGGGAGTCAGACACTGCAACAGCTTGCCGGAGAAGTGTGGATGCCCCATTCCTGGCAGTATCCAAGGCCAGGTTGGATGTGACCTAGTCTAGGGGAATTCTGTTTTTTGGTTTTTGTTGTTTTGTGGGGGTTTTTTTGGTGGCTCTGCCCATGGCAGAAGAGTTGGAACTTGATGATCTTTAAGGTCTCTTTCAACCCAAACCATGCTATGTGATTCTATGGTATTTTAATCTGACCCACACATATTACAAGAATGAGGAAAATACGTAGTTAATAAATAAAATAATTTATCTTGTTGACATTGTTGCATGATATACAGAAAGTATAGGTAACAAGAAGGAGTTGGACTCGATGATTCTTGTGGGTCCCTTCCAACTCAGAATATTCAGTGATTCTTTGATTCTGTGATAAGTATCCAGCTTTTAAAGAAAATACTTTTTGTGGTTCAAACTGTTTAACTTATTCCAAACTCTAAGTTGCAAGAGCTTTAATCTAGAACAAGATGTTACAGTAGCAACAAAATGACTTGTTATAGTACAGTAAGAGCACGGCAACAACAATCTCATCAGGGACATGGTCGAGTCCCCACTGCTCGAGGTTCTCAAGATGTAACTGGACAGAGTGCTAGATAACCCGTGAAAGGTTGGACCAGGTGGTCTATCAGTGTGGACTGTTCTGTGATTCTATGAATGTGCAACAGTACCAGCATTTATAGCAGTTATCTATCTTTCGCAGGGAATCATCAAAATGTAGTTTTCAATGTTCCCATTTCACAGGTTATTTCATGAATAGTTTGTTCAAATTCATCACAGATATGCTGCACAGTACAAGTAAACATTATCTGTCATTATCTGTTATAGCTTGATATATTTACCATTTAGAGGAAAGAGAAAGAAAAACAAATTTTAACCATCTCCATGAGTAAAAAACCCCATTACTTTATTAGGTGTGTATTCACAGAAGAATCTCATTTAGGCTACACAACTGTCCATACAAAATTCTTGTGACAAACTTCTGTGTAGCAGCTAGGGGGTGTTTTTTTAATTAGGATTAACCTCTGAAATTCTTGAATATTTTATGAGTTACCTTTGCTTTGTGATGCTTTTGTTCCTACAGGGCTTCCTGTGACCAGGACTGTAGAAAGTACTAATATCAAAGGTTTTTTTAGAGTCACTCTCATAAACAATTGAGGTGCCTGGAGCACATCCAAATTATCATTAGAAGATGGTATTGAGATGCCAGTCAAAACATCACTCCATTTGTATCATAAATGGTACAGCTGTTAAGCACACTGATCTCTGGTGATGGGAGAGCATCACTCATGCAGGTGTAAGATAATGGACCAAATTCTCTTGACCAACGGAAACATTTAGCCTAATAGCCAACAAACCTGAGGCACAGAGGGTCTTGAACCTTATTATCGCTTCAACACCTGTGTTCAAAAAAAAGAGTAGGCCTGCAGCTGGAGAGAAGTCTGCTAAGTGCAAAAGGCATGCTATGGGTAGGGTTGAAGTAAATATAGTTTTTGTACTCGTAATACTGCTCACCAGAAAATTCACTCTAAAGTGTGCATTTCTCTATTTTAGCTTCTCTTTCTTTGCCTCAATCTGTTTATGACAATCCCAAGTAGTTCTTCCAGTGGAATAAAATAGCAGCTGTTGAGGTTTTAGTGACTCCATTGACATCCTCTGACACACAAAGAAACAACCAGATATTTGCTACTAGTGTTTCTATTTTTGTAGCTTTTTCATTTGTAACACACCCAAATCTCTTTGCTGCCCAGTTATTTGTCATTTTCTGCTTAAACTATTCACCCTTTTACCTTTAATGACTATTTTAATTTAAAAAAAAGGGAAAAAAATGCCACAAAAGTATGTGCCATTTCAAAATCTTTTTCTTGGTGTAATGCATTCTATACCACTTTTGTAATTTGTTCCCATTTTGGTCCCATATCAATATTTCTATTGTAACCAGGATGCTGTTTTTCAATAGAGCTCTGACTGTAAGTTCAGTGCAGAACCATGCCTATAACCAAACAAGATAATCTTTTTTTTTGGTCATGTGAAAGAAATACTAAATCTCTGGCTTAATTTCTCAAGGATTCCTGACAGCAATGAAACAAGAAGCAACTCGAGCACATAAAGACTGGGCTTTAGATAAAGTTGCAGTACACAATGAAGTGCTAAAGCAAACCAGAGATGAAATCACAGCACCTCCCCCTGTATGTATGCCATGCAGAGATGTTTCAGTATTAATTTTGGGTTTAGTTTATATTATGCATTACTGAGTTATTTTGGATTGATAGAGGCCAAAGTTACTCTTGCCTTCACCTTGCTGTTTTTGCTCAGCAGACAAATACTAAGTACGAAGATTTTATTTTCTTACGTTAGAAAAATATTTTATTAAAATAACTATTTAATTGTACGACCTCTTGATTTTTTTCTTTATAGTAAGCTTTAGATGAAATTTTTTAGGATATAGACTTTATTAAACAACTTTTATTGCCATCTGTTTCAGTAGCATTATTTTCTGGAAAAGGGTGATATTATAGTTTAAGATTAAATAGTTAGAAAAGATTCAATGGTAGATAATTTTTACTATAAAACATATATTCCTTTTAATGGTTTAAGACAATAACTGATTTTAGAAAAACATGTTTTATTTCATTTGGTGTATCTGCTTACCCTTCACACAGGAAGGAGTATATATCTATGGGCTCTACTTGGAAGGTGCAGGCTGGGAGAAACGAAGAAGCATTCTCGTTGAATCTACCCCAAAGGTTCTTTTTGTCCAGCTGCCTGTGCTGCACATGTTTGCTGTTGATTCAACCAAACCTAGGGATGCCAGGCTCTATGTTTGTCCTCTTTACAAAAAGCCCATGAGGACAGATTTGAACTATATTACAGAGGTCTATTTAAAGACAGTAAAGTCTCCAGACCACTGGATATTGAGAGGAGTGGCTCTTCTGTGTGACATCAAGTAAGCTGTTCTTCATACCAGAACAGAAATGGAATATATATGACACAGGTAACAGATTATACATGTAATTCTTCTACTGCTTTGTTTTGGTGTCTATTTGTCATTATACTAGAAATTTCATTTCAGTCTTGGCTTACTGATTTTTTTTGTCTGCTTTCAGTAAATTCAGTTTGCCTTGGCTATTTGTTGATAGTCTTAAAGTTTTCAAAATAAGTTCACTGACTGTAGTCTTTGATATTTCTATTGTATTACTTAAAAAGGAAATAATACAATTAATGTCAAATAAAATGGTGTTAAACCTTAAAAAAAAAAACAACTTTGATTCTTTACATTCTTTCACATATACAACTTTCAGCTTGTGTTTCAGTGACATATGATGGCAACAGAAGACAACAGAACATAACAAAATTTAAAATCTCCTAGATGCAAATTTAAATTCCTGGATTCTGCATGATACACACGTTATTTTCTTTGAGTCTTGAGTAAACTTTAGGACAGAAAAATATATTTGATCCATATTTTTCACTTGGGCTTTATCAGGGCTTACTTGTTCTTGTTACACTATCTAGATTAAGCAAAACTACACCAGAAATGCTTGTGTCTGGAATAGCTGACAGAGACCACCAGTATGTCCTCTGTCCAGTTTAGCTGTGTGGGAACAGCTACAGAAGTAGAACAGTTCCAACGACTTAATATGGATTTTTTTAAATTAAAATAGAGAACCAGATTATCTACAATTTTGTTGCATTTCATTTTAGCTATAAAATATAGGTTGCAGTCCTTGAAATGGCTATCACAGTATTATTCTGTGATGATCATAACCATGAATTTTCCAGACATAGTTAGTAATAAACTAATTCTACTCATCTTATACTTAATGAGATACTCAACCTACAATATCTCTTTAATAATCTGAGTAAAGTTTCTTCCTTCAGACACCTTTATTTGGCAACAAATTTTTTCACTTACATCCCATGACTGGACTCTGTTCTTCCTTTTGCTGTTCAAGAGTGTTCAAATGCATCTGCTGTGGCAAAGTGCAGCTACTTGAAGTCCTGGTCTTCTGGTGGGATGGTAAAAGGTTCTTCCTCAAGTCAGAATCCTGTGGCTTTCTGCCACAGGATATCCCAGGATATCCTCTTGCAGAAACTCTGTGGCATACAGAAAATAACAATATATAGACACAAAATCAGGAGCAGAGTAAGAAAAAGGAAGATCTCAAAAGGCAATTAAGTAAATCATTTCTTCTCTCTCCTCTCTAGACTTAGTTAGGTCCAAATACAAGAAACCAGCCATGGTGTTAGATAACTTTTATGATTTCTTTGTATTTTTAAAAGTTGTACCACAGAACTACACTTGCACAGAAGGAAAAAAAAAAATCTGACTTTGCAACTGCAAGAGATTTTGCTCCAAGTAATCAAAATATTGATGACAGTTCTTGTGGTGAGTTGACCAGCAGCTAAGTACCTGCCCAGTTGCTTGCCCCGCGTTTCCCTGCCCCAGAGGATGGTGGAATGAATTGCAAGAACAGAACATGAAAACATGGGGATCAAGATGAAGACAGTTTAATAAGCGAAGCAAAGCTGCACACACAAGCAAATCAAATTAAGGAATTAATTTACTGCTTCCCACTGGCAGCAGATGTTTAGCCACTTTCTGGGAAGAGCCTCAGCACACATAATGGTTACTTGGTAAGACAGATTCAACAAGAACAAATGTGTCTCCCACCCTTCTCCCTTCCCCAAGTCTCTGGTGCTGAATATGGCATCAAATTGTACAAAATACTCCTTTGGAGAGTTTAGGTTGGTTGCCCTGGTTTTTTCCTCTCCCATGTTCTTGCACATTCCCAGTCTACTCATTGTGGGGGCTGAGGGGGAAAAAGTTCACATCCCAAAGCCAGAACAATAACTATAATATATTCATGCCTAAAGTTTTTTTCCTGCTCTAGCTTTTCAGCTTAATTACAATGGGGAAACCTGTGAATGCCTCCACACGTGGAAGATGTGCACTGTCACATTTACAAGTGAAAGTCTGTAGACGAAAATAGCAGGGAAAGTGCAAATTAATGTGCTGAAGGTTATACAACTTACACAGAAGATGATTTTATTCTCCATCTAACATAGTATTCAGAATAGAGATGAATAGTATATTGTTATCTCAGCTATATCATATATTGCAGCGGATTCTTGAGAGCATCTCTTTCTTCTCTTTGTCGGAGTCCAATCACCATTTCCCATCTTCTCTGAGCCTGTCTGGGGGTTTGTTCCATTCTCTTTCCTCAATACCATGCATTAGCTCACTACTCCCAGTGAAAGTTAATTTCCATATACCTTTGCAGTTAATTTATGGAAATAATCTGTGTTTTGGGACAACAACAATCTAATATTATATATTAGAAGGGTTTTTTGTTTTGCTGCATGCTTTAAGAATATTTATGAAGTATTTTTATGTTCTAGTCATATGTGGGATAGTATTCTTACACTTAATTTGTTTACAGCCTGCTCTTCAAACATCTAGCGAGGTGCAGTTAAAAACTTGAATCTCCATAAGTCATTCTTTCCAGCTGTCATAATCCATAGGAATTAAAGACCTCCAGTCAAGACTTCACTCCCAGGAATTCTCTATACTTTCAGGATGTTGTAATAAGCATTCAAATTCCTAAATTAACTCTAACACAGGGAGGTTTTTTGCAAGTAACGAAACAAGTTACGTTCTGAACTTTCTTATGCTCATTTGCCATTCAAGTTACTGCTGTTCAAGTTGTGAGACAATATTGTGGTGCTTGAATTGACAAAGATAGGACTACCATGTCAGCAAAATACAAATATTTAGGATGATTAAAAAAAGACAAATACTTGAAACATGACATTTAACTAGTCTCTACGAGAGAAAACCTAACTCATGAATGTGTGTTTGAGAATGTAAAGAACATGTCCAGAACTAGCATCCACGTATTTCTTTCCTCCTTTGGTGGAACTGTCACACAGAAGGATTTTCCTACCCATTTCCTCTGATTTTCAGAGGTAAGTTCAAGCAGGAGAGACAAGAGAATGCACACTCTTTCCTGCTGCTTTAGAGTTGGACGCATTAATTGGGAGTCATTGATCTGCTGGTATGTCAAGATACTCACTTTTAACAGAAGTGTTTGTTCTTAGGTGATGATTCATAAAAAGCCTGGAGCATGGCTGTGCAATAAGGTCTTATGTAAAAACGGCTAAGAATTAATAAAACCTATGGAAAAGAGCTGGCAAATGGTGGTGGTGGTGGGGACTTGTTTTCTGTTCAGGTTTCTAAATCTCATAAAACCACTGATTGGAATGAGCTTGTTCCAAGAAGGTAACATTTCAGCTAAGGTTTTAGGTTAAAGATTTGTTACTTCCATAGAATCATTTTCTTCACCTACAGCCGCTGTTTCTGCCTCTAGATTCTGGTCAGTTGTAACTAAAATTTGTTCAGAATATTCATAGTTTATGGAAAACCGTACCATTTTCTTAATCAGTAATCTCATTCATTGACCATATTTATTCTTAATATTTAAACTAATTTTATTTTGGTAGTCTGGAAGAACATCTGTCAGCAGTATTTAAGTGTATTTCTGTTGACGCAAATATCAAATGTATGGAAATATTTCTGCTGATTTTTTAATACTTGAGTTTAATTGCATAGCTCTGACCAGTCTCTCATTCATATTTCTTTAGAAGCCATTGGTATTATATATACTCCTAGTGCAGACATCACAAATACTAGATTTGATTTGATACCTGTATATGCACCACACAAGCAGGGTATTTCTGAGGCAGGTCCAGTTGTACAAAAGCCAAACACTCATGCCTTTTCTAATAATTAACACTGAATTCAGAGCACAAAGAGGCATGCATACATTAACTCTCAGACATTCAGGAAAACTTTTTTTTAACTTAGCAACAGTCCATGATAAAGGTCAAATCCAGAAACAGACTTTGGAAATAGAAATACCGTGTAATGCTTATGTAATAAATATCATGATGGGGAAATAAGGCACTGCTAACATGTATGACCTACTTCTATGCCTCTTTATTTCCATTACAATTTCTAATTTATTCAGTATAAATGTATGCTAATAATGTCATTGGGGACATCTGAACAGTCTCTGACTTACTGCACTGACTATTTAATAACGGAATGATTCAACCAAGGTATTAGGTAGTTTGATGACTAGAAATTATGGAATATCCAGGAATACAAGACCCAGTTAACCAATTTTGACTATCTTCACATTGCCAGATGTCAAGAAGGACTAGTAGTAGCCAGTTAAAAACTCTAGTTTTTGGAAATTTAATCCTTATCTTGTTGATAGATCTGAAAATTTGCCTTATGTTTATGTATCTTTTATTATTAAACAAGATACTCTTCACAGCCTTCCTGTGAAGTTCAATCTTTATCAAAATTATTTTATAATTTCTCACAAATATTGATAGCTCATCCAAAATTCATGCTCAATGTCAGTGCCAACATTTACCTTAATTAACATATAGTTATCAGTATTTTTTTTCCTAAGTCTCATTCAGTTCCAGGTATATGTCATTCCACCCTCTAGACATTAGGAAAACACTACCTTTTGGTCTTTCCAGGACAAAATGACACACCTAAAGTTAAAGAATTTCCTCTCTGACTCCTTGCCTTTCCCCCCATCCCTGTGCCCACCCCTGGACTTTCCTTGTGGATTTGCAACTTCAAATGTCTCACAATATCAACAGGCTGACTCCTTCAATTCACCTTATGCTTCGTTTTCCAAAGCAATCACGGCAGCATGCTTTAACACGTAAACTGTCTGCAGCTTCTTGCATATATTCACTAACCAGTAATTCCCCCTACCAGTGTTTATATGTTTATGTTTGATATTCAGATTAGTCAAGTGGTTGCTCAAAAGGTAAGCTAATTAAAACTCCTAATATAAGTTTCTCGAACTCTTTGGCTAAATGGCAAAGCAGGACTTCTGTGACCGGACACTCAAAGGCAGAATGATTATTTGCCTTACAGACACAGTAATTACAGATAACTGCCCTTCATCCTTGCAGCTTCAGATGACTTATGAGCAGGCTGCTGTATAGCGATGGAAATGAATGATGGTTAGGGTCACCCTCTCTTTTTGGGGGGATATTTATGGTGTGACAAGCTAAAGCATCAATGACACTGTGATTAGTAGTTTGTGATCTCCTTCTCACTGGGCACATAAGCACAAAAAATAAAATTACTTAAATGTAAATAGCCATGTAAATGTAAATGAAAACTATTAAGCCTGCATATTTACGGTCTAGAGAATTTAATCCAAACAGTATCCTTCTCTCTCTCTTTAGTCATAGCCATGATAGCACATGGGAAACACAAGAAAGAGGTTCCCAATCTCACTCATTTATCCGGGGAATATTTTGATACATAATGCTAGACTATGAAGTTTTGTTTCTCAAAAGGCACATCCTGACCCTCTTCAAATGTTATTTTTCTCAAAAATCTATCAGACAGGCAACTAAATGCTTGTCTCAGCATTTGGAAGCATTTACTGAGGGAATACAGGTCCCACCTACTAGGAATCCAGCAGGAGAGTAGACAGAAAGTTATATCTCTTTCTTTGGAAAAGGCCATTATTATGATCACTGCACAAGGTGCATATCAAACTGTACAAGGAAGTTTTCCTTTTCTGTGTTGAGTTTTCCCTTGGTGGGAAAATATTGAATGGAGTGATTTCCAAATAATTTCCTCACAGAAAAAAACTACCATTACAAAAAGAAGGAGATGGGAGAGTAATAATTCTGTCAGTTTTACTTCATAAAGAATAATTTGACTTCTCTTTTCCTCCTTTGTTCTGTGATTCATAGCTTCCTACTTTCTTGTGAAAAATAAGGACAGAAAGAGAATTTCTTACAATCATTTCCTTTGTGCTAGCATCTTTTCATTAGTTCATCCCAGCCACCTTCAATAGTCCAAAATACAATTCCTAACAAACTTTTTTGAACATGGGATTTTTAATCAGGAAATTTTAATTTGGAGTTGGGGATTTTGGTAAAAAATTCAAGCTGTAATAAAAAATTTATTTTCTATTATATTACATGACTGAAAATAGCCTTGACACTTCTATACTTCTAAGAATCTTAAATATAGGAATGTTGGGTCAGATTCAGACACAGAGACATACAAATCCTTCAACAATATTTTACGAAAAAGATTGAAATCAATTTCTTCTTTATAAGGCAGAGAATCTAAGCTTTTTATTGAAATCAAATACTCAAGAATCTAAGCTTTGTATTGAAATTAAATACCTATCTAAATCATTCCCTCCATATAATCATTACAAAGAATAAATTCCACAAGGCAGCTACGTTCCAATAGTAGAACGTAGTTCTATTTCAGTTCATTATATAGTTTGCAAAACTTTAGTTTTAAAAAAATTACATTTGCACTCATTCCTTTGTTATCGCTGAGAAATACATAGCCCAAAGTGTACAAGCCGTATTATCTGACAGTTGAAAAATGGAGATGTCCATTTCGATCAAGCACTGTTCTCATATATTTACATAAACCCAGGCTCTTAAGTCTGGAACGGCAATCTAGCAACCCTTTATGTTCATTCATTCTGAGTCTGCTTCTGCAATTATGGAAGGCCGGTTAACTTCAACCCCTGCATTCCAGCCCTGCGCAGCCACCATGAGACATTTCATGCACTGAGCACAGTCTCACGCATGTGGGCAGGTAACTTAAGTAACAAGAATAATTAATTCTTATAAGCACTAAATTAAAAAGGATGAGATTGAATGTAAAATGTGTACTTATGGCCAGTAACCAGAAGAAACACTCCTGCTCCCGAACGCTCTTTTAAAACATTGAAAAGTTTTGTCCATGGATCTGTCACATTATTTGCTGTAACCATGTTTTGATACAGAATACTCTAAGATCATTTTGTGTTTTACTAAGAAGTGTAAATTAACCCAAAGTTCAGGTTTCAAAGTGTAATTTCTGATTTAGTTTCTCCAAATATGTAGGATGTAGCTCCAAGACAAGATGATGTCCTTTCTAAACACTAACTTGCTTGTAATCACAGTTGTGGCTTATATGTTTATAACTCTCATTTGCATAATCCTGCTCAGAGAAACCTTTTTTTTCCCTAGGAGGCCTACAGAAGGATTCAGCTTAGATGAACTTTTATTTCAGTTAAGTAGGTATCAATATGAATTACAATTCTCCAAACACCATCAAATTCAATGAATCAACACTAACATTTTTCTGCTTCCTTTCCTAAGCACAAATTCCACATGTCTAAGTGATTCACTTGAACAACTTCATAGGTGCTAGTCCTCAGCTCAGACACTTTAGCTTGGAAAGATCTTTACTGACAGTTCCTCTTGGCTTTGTAAAGAAAAAAATGAGCCAAAGCATAGTCACTGCTGCAGCAAACTACAGGTAAAAAACACAAGAGCAAATGGTTAACAGGCTTTCAGGCACATGGGCAACACTTGCACAGCCCCTGTACAGGGCAGCCACTCTCTCCAGTTTTCATATAAATCCTGAGCCTCGGTAAAATTCTCCAAACCGCAGCAGCCGTGTACCCTGCAACTTTAAATACACACCTACAAAATAGAAAGGAATAAAATTTAACCAAGAGTTTAGATTTGCACGGTTTCCGAGAGTTGTATGTCTCCATCCCGAAAAAAAGTTGCTATAAAAAAGGATGTTTACAAAAGATAGTAGTTAATGGTCACAGAGAAGCACAAAGTGGGTGACTTGCAGTGAAAACTGATAACATTCCTTATGATACTGCCTATGGCAGCTTAGGAAAACGTCTGTTACTCAGCAAACATCACAGCAAAAACTTGCAGTTTCTCCACGACAGATTTTTCTCTTTAGAAAGTTTCAGAGACAAACATTCAATCTCTCATGGGACAGGGGTGTTACTTGCTCCATATACGACTGCAGTGGTGACAATTTTCAGGTAGCACAGCATCTGAACCCTTGTGAAGGCTTTGTCACTTGCCTGCAGAAACCTCCCATGGCAAGCAACTGGTTATGCAGTCTCTGCAGAATAGGATTATTAGGGGAGATTAGTAAAAGAGACACTGAGCCTTTTTCAAAATGCATGTTTGCCCTCTAAAAAAGTTAAATTGCATTAATAATGCTTATTCGTTATAGGCATACAACAATGCCTGTATTGCAGTGCAATGGCAAGGCAACTCCTCCTTAATATATGAAGCCTCCTTAATACATGAGAGGTGTGGTCCATCTGGCAGGTAAAGGAATAAGAGAAAAATTACAAAATTCTGCATTTTAAATAGAATCTACAGTCTCTCAGCTACAGCAAAAGAAGTGCTTGCCTAAACAAAAACAAAATTCTGAGGTTGAACAAAGCCTTGTCAACTCACTGCATTGTATTTTGCAAAATGAAAGGACCCCAGCTCCTTTTCAAATTTCAAATTCAAGCTGTGTCATTTTAATGCTTCACTTGGCTGTTTTCAGACTGTTCTTATACAAACACTAATGAAATATCAAGTTAAATTTTAGTATTAATAATGAAAAAATAAAACAAAAATCCAGCAGACCCCGGTTTGAGAGACAAATTTCAACAACATTTCAAAACAGAAAAAAAAATTGAATTTATTGATTACGTTTCCATCTCTAGGAAAAGGACCTGTCTTTTAATACAGTGATTGAGGTCAAAAGGATTTGCTCAGTCTTCTGAAATTTGCTAACAGTTTCTTAATGGGCACAGTGAAAATGTGCCTGTTCAGAGTTTACTCAAATCAATTTTGGTTTTTCCCTCCTGTCATGTAGATAATGCTAGTGTATGTGTTGCACTAAGAGTACAGAAATTTAGCATGAAAATAAACCCCTTTGTGCTCCAGCTGCTCCCCAGAGATCAGAGGGGCTGGGTGAGGCTGGGCTTAATTTCTGATTATAGTCAATTTGGCACTATAAGTCTGGTCCCGTTCAATAGGAACTTCCACAAGCACAGATTCATGAATACTGAAGTTTCAACATGGCAGGTCTGGCCATGTTCACTGGAACTGGTGCAATCACAGATTCCCAACAAGTTTGGTTTAGTGAAGAAACAGAAATACAGATTTGGAATTGCATTTGCTGCAATAGAGCTCCAATAATAACAATAACATTATTTTAAGCAAGGTAATAATAATTGTATGCAGAAGCTTGCCAAGAAGGCATCCCTGCCTGGGAGGAGGAGCAGGAGAGGAGAGTAGCCCATCGACTGTCTCCAAGGTCCTTTTGGGTCTTCCCCCTAACTCGGTGATATTTCTACCCTGGTTATACACAGCCCAGTCCTATACTCTTCCTCTTGCTTATGTATATCATGCTCTAGGGGGAGAATTGAGTAATACAGTCATATACGTGGTAGCATGTACTTCATTGAGCTTATTAGCATATACTGAGTTTTCATTTTAATATTTAAGTGCACCTTAATTAGGAAAGTGTCTTTTTTGGTCATGATGTCCTTCAAGGTTCTGGTAATATGACTTTGTTCTGTCCTGTGCTGTTTGTCTAGAAACGACCATCCTATCTCCACAGGATCTCCTCCTTCAGCCAACACATCCTTTCTTGACATCAGCCATTCAGATCTCGCCCCACAAAAATAACATAGAAGGTACACAGTATAGGCTGCAGATAGTAAGCCTTAACTCTTGCCTGGTTCCTTGGTCATTATCCCACAGTGTCACGTCATCATCCCTGAAGAGTTACTTTGATTATTTCCGGAAAGCAGAATTATTTCAAAGTAAAACCTCTGCTTCCAACCTGGTATGTGTCACCCTTGTAGCCCTGATAAGGCTTTTCAACTGAGAGGTGAGTCAGCTAAGGTCTTGCAAAAGCAGCTGGACCTCTGCTATGCACAGGTGCTGGGAGTCATCTTGGGAGCCGAATTCCTAATTGAAAAACTTAATTATTAAACCTGGTGCAGAAACAATAGAGAGCAGTAAAGATTTCCATGTGAAATAGGTGTACCATGCTAAGGCCGACAGTGCTATCCAGGCGGAAGAGGTCTCTTTCGCTTTATTTAAAGGTTTCCTTTGCCTGGCCTGAAGGTAGTAATAATTTTTTTCTTTTGATCTTTTTTTTCTCTCACTTTAGAAAAGTTGAAAGAAATATCTTTTCAGCCTTCAGTCAACCAAACCACCATGGTAAATTCTTTCTTCTGGAGTTAGCTGTTGAGATGTAATTGCCCTGGCAATTCACAGTCTGAGCAATGTCATGATTTCATGATCTCACAGCATCTGTGCTCTGATTAGTTACACTCCCAGCCTGATGCTGTGTTGTACTTGAAATTAATACACATCATTAATATTTAAGCTATTAACTTTTTTATATTCCAGCAGCATCTAACAGACCAATGTGAAATATTTTCCCCACTTCCTGGTTCAATTTTGAGCTTTACTTCTAACTCTGATGGCTCTGTATGCTTTCTTCTTCCAGATTCTGGTGTATAATTTCATAAAATATAGGTGATTTAGTGGAGGTTTAGTTTTACAAGTTAGCGCAAAGTAAATAAATAAGAACAACAATACGAATCTAGCGAAAAGCAGATGCAGAGCTTGGCAAATAAGTATTCTAAATCCTCCAAATTTACACATCATACTACCGCCAGGACTGCCCTGTGCCCCGTCCTCAACTTAGACACCAAGCTCTGATCTGACGTGCAGCTCCGCAAATTCATGTTATAAATCAGTAATTGCATTTACTATTATTAAACCCTAATAAAACTCGGACGTCACGAACAGCATGAAGGTCACCGAGATGCACAAGCGCGAAATGATTCAGAGTCAAATGAAAGAAAATAAGAAGTTGCGAAGGTGGGGGGACGAGGTCGCAAAGGCGCTTTCTCGGCTCTTTCCCTTCCCTTGCCCTCGCCGAAACAGCCCTTTGCGCTGCCGACTCCGGACCCCCGCCCGCGCCCCGCGGAGCGACCCCCCCGCGGCGG
>VXAY01007347.1:886199-906454 GCA_013399855.1 Oxyruncus cristatus | reverse complement strand
CTGCCCGGCCCGGAGCCCCGCGGGGACCCCGCGCCTCCCGTCGGCGCTGGGGCGGGAGCTGCGCTCCGCCCCGTGGAGCGGGACGCGGGAGCCACGGGAGGGCTGCGGGACGTGGCCGCGGGTCCGGGCGCACCTCGAAGAGAAGTGGGAAGTTTAAACGCGTTACTTTTTGGGTGCCCGCGCCAACAAGTGCGGCACAGCGAGCGGCCGCTGGAACGCAGGGACTTCTCCGCGCGTGGGTCCCTGCGCGGGTGCCGCGCCCGTCGCGCGCGGGGTCGGGAATGGGAGGGAGGTGAGGTTGGGTTTAAGGCGAACGGAGTGAGGAAAGAAGCGGAGATGCTGCTGCTGCGAGTGCATTGCCCTCGAGGTAACGCTCCCCCCCGTCACCCACAGGAAATAACACGCGTGTCTGTTTTGTCAAACAAATGTAGTGCCGTGGGAAAACCAGAGCAGGGTCGTGGCGGGCGATTGTAGGGTCGGTTGTGGTACAGCACGAGGCTGGGAAAACAAAGTATAATCTGTGTGGAGAGCAAGGGGAGGCGATGGGGAAGAGGGAGGGGATGAAGGAAAGGGTGATGGACAGACAAAGCTGACTGCGGTTTGGTGGATTGGCGACAGAGAGAGACGAGAGGCTGGTGGGGAGGGATGGAGGTTACAGCGTTGGAGATGGCAGCAGGAGGCTACTGCTGTGGGGAGAACAAGGACAGGTTCGAAGCAGAGGTTGTGGGCTGCAGAGGTGAAGGAAAGGACAGTGTAGCTGATGATAAACCAAATATACTGGCTGTGCAGTTCCTTTTCAGTTGCTAAAAGTTTTTGAGGTTACAGATTTACACAGAACAGCACTAAGGATCTGTTAAATGCCCAACTAGGTGTAAGTCTGTAGGGTTGTCTTATGTATAGGCTTCTGAGTTGTTTTTTGTTTCTTTTTTTTTCGTGGGTTTGTTTTCCTTGCTATATACTTCAGGCCCTTAAAGGAGCAACAGGCACAATTTGCATGATAGAAAATTCTAGTTGGAAAATCTCTTCACCATCTTTTGATCCAGACTGAAACAGGAGCCCAGAGAGGCCCAGAGAGCCTCCATCTGCGGAGGTGTTTGGTATTTGACAGGATAAGGCACTGACCAACTTGATCTTGTACCACAGAGTAAACTAATGGTGGGGATACCAATGGTAGAGAATCAAAGTGAAGTACCTTTTCTAGCAAAGGGATCTCCTTTAGCTGGATGCAGGACTGGGGGCAGGTGAGCGGAAAGAGGCTTCTCCACCCTCGATGCTGTGACTTCAGTCATGCAATAAAGTGTGTACTTTTATAGCCTTTTCTGACACTAGAGGGTCTTATCTGACAACTTCTCTAGAGTAGTGGTGCTTGTTGTATTCTGAGAAACTGTACAAAGTACTCTGCTCAATCCTAACTGTATGAAAGCATGATATTTTGGCTATCCAGATTCTTTGCTCTAATTCAGTTTAGTGTTAAAGGTAATATTTAAAGGAAACAAACCCAGTAGTGGGTAGTAAAATCTTGGTCAAAAAATAGTCAGTTGCGTGGTCTTACTGGTTTAAATACACGAGACAGATGTGAGAGGAAGGTAGAATGATTTGATAGAGTTGAGGGAGGAAGTATTTTATTGGTGCTGTGACTGCTGGTTTACGTTGACCTTCCCTATCTCTCCCATCAACTCCTCAAAACAGTGAAAAAGGGAAGGAAGAGTAAGCTGAGAATGTAGAAGAAAGAAAAATTTAAATCCGGAGTTTTTATCTGAGCTTGTGCTGCTTACATGCCATCATCTTAAATGCAGGGTGACTGGAAATTCCTTAACGAGTCTCTAGATCTTCCTTACAGCATTGAGGATGATAAAATGACTGAGAGCTGGTAGCACATGGCTGCATTGCAGAATCTTATTACTAGTGACAAGCCTGTGTCCTTTGCTTGTTTGGCCTTGAGCAGCAATGCCCTGATGCTGAGAGAGTTGACACACAGCTGGCCACCTGTTCCCTACCATCCAGTCCTCTCTTGGATTTGGATTTCACCTCCTGGTTTTCTATGTAGTACTTATGCTCAAAGGTTTGATAAGATAATCTTGAAGAAAGTAGTTTAAATGTCAGTGAAGAGCAGAAAGGAGCTGTGCCACAATTCTTAGCTGGGGGTTCTGTTCTTCAGACTACCCTGGTTGTTCTGTTCCACAGCTGAAATGTGAATAATACAGGCACCTGGGTGGAAATACAAACAGATGAATTCAGTGGAAAGGTTACACATCTTTTGATCTCCTTACCTGTTATTTCTGAAGTGCTCTGGTATAGGAATAAAAGAGCACTCATGTCAATATCAGCATTAATTAGAGTGTAAGGGTATGTGGATGTTAGAAATAGAAAAGTGACCTGGAAGCTAGCAACTCCTTGCAGAAGCAAGAATGGGGAGTTGAACTACATCTTGATTAGTAGGGTAAAACCCCTTCATACTTAAGTTGGCTGAAGTTCTGAGTTACTCCTTTTCTTTCCTCATTTTCTGTTCCCGAAAGCTTGCATAAAGCTGGTTTTCTTGTTGCCTGCTCTGTGCAAATCAAAATATGCCAGACCAGTCTCAGTAGCATGTACTGGCAGAGGTATAAAAAGCAGTGGAGGAAAGGGTTAACAGACAAGGTCTGACACTGGGCCACCCTGCTGTAGTAATTATTCAAGGATACTTGGCTGGCTTCTAGGTAATGGGCTTCTTTCCCAGGAATATGGCCAGATTCTTAAAAACTTAATATTTATAGGCTACTTAAATTCATGACTATATTAGTATGGTGTAAAACTTAAATTAGATGATCGTCCTATTAAGTAATTCAATACAGATTAAATTGCTATTCCAAATGACTAAAACCTTTATGTATTCAGAAAACAATGTGTGTGCGGGGGGGGGTTGTTATTTTTGGGGTTTTTTGTTGTTGGTGTTGTTATGGGTTTTTTCTTTTTTTTTTTTTTTTTTAAAAAAAACCCAACTCTAATTTTCTAGACATTTTATAAAGCTAGTGACTGTGTTTGCTACAAAGACAGATGGCCTAACATAGCAAATCTGGTTATACGAGCTAAAAAGGAGATACTTATTTACTTGTTATAATATCCCAAACATAACTACACTGGAGGGGACTGGGGATGGCATGTGACATTTCAGGCTTAAGGAGCCTAGGACAAGAGCATGTAGTGACAGGACAAGGGGGAATGGTTCCAAACTGAAAGAGGGTAGGTTTAGGTTAGATGCTAGGGAAACATTCTTTACTGTGAGGGTGGTGAGGCACTGGAATGGGTTACTCAGAGAAGCTGCGGATGCCCCATCCGTAACAGTGTTCAAAACCAGGTTGGATAGAGCTCTGAGTAACCTGGTGTAGTGTGTGGCATCCCTGCCCATGGCAGAGGGGTTGGAATTAAATCATCTTTAAGGTCTCTTCCAACCCAGGCCAAGGAATGGACTGTATTTCACACAGCAAAATGACTTGGCCCTTGGCATTGTTTTAAAGCTCTGATGTCTTTTCCAGGAAAACTTAAGTTAGTGAAACAGCTCTTAAATCCTGCCACCTTACCTATAATTCTCTCACCATTACTGCACCAGCACCACTCCACACACACCATCCTGCCTCCTGCATAGACTAGGCAGCTGTCTGAAAGAGTTTGGACAGAAGTATTTGAGGTAAAGTGTAGGCAGATGTATCTGGGTATGGAAGGACGTTTCACGGCTGCACGAGCACACATAGCTGTCTCCTGTGAGAAGAAAACTTGTATTCTAAAAGTGGCAGAAGTGATAGAGCTTTGCAAAACTAAAACTCCTGCCCTCCAAAAGTTGTAGCACTATAGCTGGGATAAAGTTCAGTGAAACTGTGCCTGATACACAAAGCATAAACAGTTGTCTGCTGGCTGTCAAACAGATTTTTAAAGGTTTTGTATCATATCCTGTTTCTGTTAGTCTGTCATACTAAATAGGGCTTTGATTTGCTGCATTGATTGATTGCCAGTTACTTGAGAGCACACACCAGGAGGAGCTGTTATCTGTGAAATCACAGGGCCTTCACTAGTTTATAACTTGGAAAAGTCCTTTTCAAAACTGATTGTTTC
Source organism: Oxyruncus cristatus (assembly GCA_013399855.1). Taxonomy (NCBI): domain Eukaryota; kingdom Metazoa; phylum Chordata; class Aves; order Passeriformes; family Cotingidae; genus Oxyruncus; species Oxyruncus cristatus. The sequence goes on along the minus strand of VXAY01007347.1, from coordinate 902,368 downwards.
CCTCTGTGATGCTGTAGGGAAATGAAAGCTGTTATGTTTTTGTTTGGCTTCTTTCATTGAAAGGCTTTTGCGTTTCTTTCTCTGTGGTGAACTAGTGTAGGCACTGCCGCCAAGGCTGCCTGCTGAAGTTTCCTTGGTGCAATACATCAGTTCTATTAGTTTGTGTCTTAACAAAAGTAAGTGTACACAATAGAAGGTATGTCTCTGTTTCTGGAAAAAAAAGTTTCAGCTTGGTAGATAAGACACCTTTTATTTAAGCTCTACAATGTTATTTTCTTGTGAGCCTGAATTAAAACATCAGACAGGAACTCCTTTAAATAAATAAATCTTCCTAACCTAGCTACCTAAAGAAAAAAAAAAATAGACCCAGTTTATTGCTTCCTTTTAGAAAAGGAGTAGCGAAAAGCGTAGCTAGGGTTCTCTAGCTTGCCAAATGGAAGGTAACCCCTTCAAATATCATAGTTTTATAGCAGCTAAAGTAGAACTTACAAAGGGTGAAAAAAGTTTGCTGTTGGTGGCTGAATACTGCTCTTTGATACCTCTTTTTTCAGTGTTGGAAACTGGCATTTATAAATTTCAACCACACTGGCCTATGATCTCTGCATTCCAGTGATCCTTTGGGTTGGATGTTTATCAAATGCATGTTGATTTTCACAGGCAGGAGGAGAATCTCAAGACAGAGTTGCAGCATCATCATAATCTGTGGTTTGTAAGCATAGAAATGGAAAGCCCATCTCTTCCACTGCTGGAGGAAAGTAGATGACTCTTCTCTTAACTGCTGTGGATATGGATCCATGCAGAGAAGAGCTCCCTGCAGTTTTACTGGGACTTCAGTAAGCCTGCCAGTGTTCCTGGGGTACAGTGTGGCACAGCTTTGTGGAGAACATGAGTGGATTTGCACCAGTTGTCTTCCTCTTAATCTTTATGGTCTTATCTTAAAGAGACAAGCAACTGCTGCTGCACTCTGTGTGTGAATGAATCGATGCAGTGATAACATAAACAGCTCTTTCACAAGTGCTTACATGAAACCTTGTGAGCAGCCCCCGCAGCAGGTTCAAGTATGTCTTCTTAATAGTCTTATAAATACTGCAGTTATGTATAGAAAAGACATGGGCTTAATTTAATTGAATGAAAAAAAAAATGGTAACTGGGTAGGGGAAACTGTAGTTTATGCGTGTGGAAAAGAATAGTTCCTTCAGCTGGTCATTTTACTGACTACATTTTATAGCTGTTTCACCATAATTGATTGTTAATGGATTGCTGCCTTATTGCAGTCTGGTATTGACTGCTATTTTTCTTGTAATTGATTGCATTTCATTATTAGTTAACCCTCTTGTGATCTTTTCCCTCAGTTGTTTTATGCTGGCTTTTCCAATTACTGCATTTTTGTCTTGTGCTCGTCTGTCCATCGAGCTCATCTGCAGTCACCTGTTCTGATCTTGCCTTGTCCTGCTTAGGCACATACCCTGCTAGTCTTCCAGTGCCTTCTTTGATGCCTTCAGGACAATTTTTGAAACTTGTGTTCTAGTCTTGATTTGTGATTTTAGCTGTTGTTTGTTGCTGCCCTTTCCATTGCTCAGCTGCTGCTCCTATGTGTTCGCTGCTGTGCTGTGGGAGAAGTTTAGGAAAAGAAAGCTGCTTTGTCATTGTGCCTTGGAAGTAGCTAAAGAGTCAAGAACTTTGTGAAGAGCATTTTGCAAGTGGGAAACTATGAGTTCCTTGAGCACAACTGAGAAGATTCTCTTCCAGATAGCTGTGTGGATAGCTGAACTGTCTCTTCAGAGAAGGAGAGAGTTTGTTGAGGGGAAGTAGTTTTTGTTGTTAGTTCTCATCTGTGTATATAGTGTTTATACTTTTCTTTTTCCCTCTCTGTGTAAATATAAAGCTACCTTTCTTGGCAGTTTTCAGGTCCATAGTTTTTTTTTTTTTTTTTTTCCTTTCCTTCTTTCCCCTTCCCTCCTCCCCTTTCTCTTTGGAGGGAAGTGGGGTGCAGGCCCAGTGGATGCCTGGCATTCAGCTGAGATAAATCACTACAGTTGGTTTTTGGGGTTTTTTTTGGTGTCCTGCCTTCTTTACTACCTTCTGGTTCCTTAAAGGATAAGTGAGCATGAGTTAGTTTGCCATCTGAATTTTTTTGTCATTGGGGCATATTGTCTACTCACCCACTAATTCCTCTTACTGTTGTTCAGGCTGACTTTTCCCTGCCACCTCTGTAAAACTGAACAGTTTCTCTCCTTCACGGCACCCCTGCTGCCCCTTCCCTCCACGAAGCAGTTTCTTGCCAATTTGTTGGACTTAATGAGTTCAGGGCAAACAGGAAGGGTGTGTGGGATGTGTATTTGGACATATCTCCACAGGACACTCTCTGAAATCTTACTCTTTTTAAGACTTATGTTTCTGACTAGGATGCTTTGGAAACTCCTCTGACATCTGACAAGTTTGTGGATGACACAAAACTGAGAGGAGCTGTTGAATCCCTTGAAGGCAGGAAGGCCCTGCAGAGACCTTGACAAATCAGAGGACTGGGGAGTGATCAACTATATGAAGTTCAACAAGGGGAAGTGCTGGATTCTACACCTGGGATGGGGCAACCCTGGATATACAGACAGACTGGGGAATGAGATGCTGGAAAGCAGTGCCAGAAAAGAGACTGGGTGCCTTAATCGAAGGCAAGTTGAATTTGAATCAGCAGTGCCCTGGCAGCCAGGAGGGCCAGCCGTGTCCTGGGGGGCATCAGGCAAAGCATCGCCAGCCAGCTGAGGGAGGGGATTGTCCCGCTCTGCTCTGCACTGGGGTGGCCTCACCTTGAATATTGTGTGCAGTTTTGGGCACCATGATATAAGGAAGGTATTAAGCTATTAGAGAGTGTCCGAAGGAGGGCAGTGAAGATGGTGAAAGGCCTTGGGGGAAGCCGTATGAGGAGGGGCTGAGGTCACTTGGTCTGTTCAGCCTGGAGGAGACTGAGGGGAGACATGCTGAGTTGGACAGCAATGAGGTCTCCCCTCAATCTCCTCCAGTGCCCTCAGCCGCTCTGCTCATTGCAGTCTACAACTTCCTTGTGAGGGAAGTAGGAGGGGCAGACAGTGGTTTCTTCTCTGTGGTGACCAGTGGCAGGACCCCGTGGAATGGCCTGAAGTTGTGTCAGAGGAGGTTTAGGTTGGATATTAGAAGGAGGTTTTTCACCCAGAGGGTGGTTGGGCACTGAACAGGCTCCCCAGGGAAGTGGTCACAGCACCAAGCCTGACAGAGTTCAAGAAGTGTTTGGACAATACTCAGACGCATGGTGTGACTCTTGGGGATGGTCTTGTGCAGGGCGAAGAGTTGGACTTGGTGTTTCTTGTGGGTCCCTTCCAACTCAGCATGGCTTCCCTCCGTCTCCTCCAGGCTGAACAGACCAAGTGCCCTCAGCTGCTCCTCACACAGCTTCTCCTCAAGGCCCTTCAGCATCTTCCTTGCCCTCTTCTGGACACTCTCAAATAGGTTAGTATCTGTCTTATGTTGCAGTGCCCAAAACTGCCACAATATTCAAGGTGAGGCTGCCCTGGTGCAGAGCAGAGTGGGACAGTCCCCTCCCTTGACCAGCTGGTGATGCTTTGCCTGATGCCTCCCAGCACACAGTTGGCCCTCCTGGCTGCCAGGGCACTGCTGACTCATACTCAACTTGCCATTGACCAGGACCCCCAGGTTCCTTTCTGCTCCATACTTAACAGCACTCACTGCTCATGGTGTTGACCAACATCTCCTGGATGCAATTTTCATCCTTGTGTATTATTTCATTATGAAAACAGAGAGGTTTTTTTTGTTTATGTGTCTAAAGTGGATTCCAATTATTTAATTGCAGCTCAACTTTCTTGCAACTGAGTTTTAAAGTGTTTTTCATGTGACCAGACCGAGTCGAATTTTGCATGTCTCGTGTTTTGTCAACTCAGTATTTCTTGACATCTGAAAGAAGTCCTGAGTGTAATGAGTGTAATTGGACTGCATGACAATATAGAGTGTGATTGGGGAGTATAAAGTACAGATGACAAGTAGGTGACTTGTCCACTGCAGCAGGGGGGACCCAGTCCTCTAAGAACCTCTTAGAGCAAATAAATCAGAGGATTACTTTATTACCTTGATGGATATCAAGACCTGTGACCACCTTCAAAAAAAAAAAAACAAACCAGAAAACCATCCTAAAACAGAACTGAACTTCCAAAGCATTCTAGAACATAATTTTTTTTTAAGTTTGCTGTCACTGTATAAGGCATTAGGAGGGTAGTAGGTGAGGGGATATGGTATGTCCCTGAAATTGCAGGGATCTTATGACCAAGTCTTTAGTTTTTTTTCAAGATGGCATAGTCAGGAGAGAAGAAAGGGTGAAGGGTTTGTGCTCAGTTACATGGGGAGACTGTTTCTAGCTTAGTTGTTAGATTCAAGGCCATATATGCACAATGCATACAAGAGAGCATTTGATGTCTGTGTTAGCAGGAGCCTTGATGGATGTGGCTTAATCTTGTATTCTGTGCTGCCGTTCATCTGCAAAGCCCTATCTCTGGGGAAGGGTTGCGGTCATTAGACTAACTTTCTCTTGACTTTTGACTAGTGGCCCTTCTGTGATATTTGGCTCTTTCTTAGCTTTTTGTTGAGTGGAAGATAAATCCTAGGCACAGTGTGCCATGTGTGTTGTCAGCAACACAGCAGATTTTTTTTGCCCCCTCCTGTAAAAGAGACTAACTCTGAACTAGGGTAGGTAAAGTAATTGCAGAAAACTTGCTCCCTTTGGGTGGTGTTTCTGGTCTAGTTTTCTCCTTCTGCAGGTGTCTGGCAGTAATTCTGAAGTATGGAGTTAATGTAAGTCTTACGCTGCAGTGTGAAAATGTAGTAATTATTGCCTTTTGAGCCTTCTGGGAGAGACTGACATGGCTGATATCTGCAGGCTTCTGTCGTAAGATGAATTTCCTGACATGCACAGACTCCTGGCAATGCAGTAGCCTCTTCATAGGTTTTCTTCAAGATGGAAATTGATAACTTTGTTTGCTCCTTTGACATGTCTAGAGTGTTGTACAGAGGCTACTGAAGAGTTGCTATAATTCATTTTGATATGCAGAAAGGGTTGGGTGTAGAGAAGCATAGACAAATATCAGGTGTCTTTATGCCAAATTGGAGTGGGGAGCCAGGTTTATAAGTTAGACAATGCTGTATTTAAGTACTACTTTATGAAATTACTAATTTACTCATCCCAGCGTGACCTTTACATTGTTCAGACTGAGTGAGCATCTCGAAAGCTAGAATAGAGTGGCAGGGCAAAGTACCTGTCAGGTTTGCAAAGTACAGAAACCTGTTGCATTTATTGCTGGCTGTGACTCTTCTGCAGACTAATCATTGTGCTGGGATGTTCTGTATATAAAAATCCAAATTTTCTGCCTTTTGAAGAGGGTGAGAATCTAGTTATCAGTGCTTGAGTTTTTCCCTCTCTTTCAGTATGTGAAAAGTGTGGGGGAAACCCCAACATCTAGGAAGGTAACTGCTTGCCTCGTATGCCCTAATATCATTAGAGTTGTTACTGCTCTTGTGGAAGAAGCCACCACCTATAAAAACACTTACACTTTCACCGAAGTCACCTCTAAAAGTTTTGTGGGTATTGGATATCCACAAATAAGATATACAGCTGTGTATTGCTGGATCAATGATACTCAGTTAGGTCAATCTTCATCTGCCTTCTTCAGTCCCATTCTTCCCAAATAAAAATGTTCTGCTATAAAAAGCTAGTCATGCAGAATGAATGAAGCTTTTAGTTTTTATTCCTCGAAATGGGAAAATTAAGGGTCTAGTATTTAGTCTAAATTATTTGAAATAGCAGTTGGTCTTTGCTTTTGTCAGATGCTGTGATGCTCTCTAATATACTGCTCTTTTCATTACTGTTTCTTAATGAAGACAAATTCATCAAGTGCCATTTGAAATGCATCACTGGAAGAATAACAAAAAGATACCACTCCTTTTAAACTTGGTGACACTGCAGGCAGAGTACGCTCTGGAAAAAAAGACAAGACGTTATGTTCTGTTTACAGTGACACTGTGTAGTTAGAAATTGCACATCAAGTAAATTAAGATGTGTTTGTAGTGGACCTCTTTCAAAAAGCCCTAAATTCTTAATATGTATGTTTATTATGTTTATATATTTATATATTAATATGTTCCTTTCTCTAAAGGAAACACGGAGCATCACTGAGATGGCACGGATGGTTTTCAGATATAAAGATGGTGAGAAATATCCTGTTCAAACAGTATTTCAGAAAACTAAGTTCCAACACATTTATTGTTGTGATAGATATGCTTTAACTCTCCATCTTGGCAATTCTGTTTATTAGTTGAATTGAGCTAAAAGTTGACACAGGAAACTTCAAAAACCTGCGTTCAGCTGCACTCAGCTTTGCTCTCTCTGGGCTTCCAAGGGGCAGCAATTTTATCTTTTAACTAACTTAGTTAAAGGATAGACTTGCATTAAAAGATACCTTTAGAATAATTATTCTATAACTATTCAGTATGCTCTATATTTGTTCATTGCTCTTTGGGGATTAAGACCCCTGGTGGTAATGAATGAGGCTATTAAAGCTTTGTAGAATAAAACTGATTTTATTACTAATGAGATGTAATGATAAAGGAATGCCAGCTTAATAGTTTGAACTGCTAACTTAATGGCCTTGCTATAGTAGAGGTGGTTGTAAATTGCAGGAAACAAAGCTGGAGTTAGAAGCTGCCTTTTTTTTTTTTTAACTTGTTTTTATGTCTAAATAATGTTGGTGTCTCAGGGCTGGAACCACAGAATGGCTGAGGTTGGAAGGAACCTCTGGAGGTAATCTGGTTCAACCTTCTTGCTCAAACAGGGCCTCCTAGTTATTTACTCTTGTATTTCCTAATCTGTTTTGCTACTTGCCTCTTAGAGTAAATGAGTGTTGGAACATCCTCTAATGGTTGAATCTTGCTCCTCACTCCTGCCTTCTTTTGCCCTCTGTCACTGTTCATCTTTCATAATTGACTATAAACTGAATTTGCATGTGGTATTTCACCAATCAAAGCTTTTTTCAGGGTGTAAAGGTCTAATAAGTCTCCATACAATAGACTTACAATCAGCTGATTGGACTCAAATAGGCCTTTGCATGATCATACCAGTAATTAAACATCATGAGTAGGGAAATGGGCAAATAATCTCCTCCCCTACATATTAATTCTAAAGGGAGCTGTTACAGTTAATTTTCTGTAAAAGAAGCCTTGAGTTAGTGCAGCTTTGATTACTTCTGCTTGGTTTTAGCAAAAGGGTGTCAAATGTTAACAGCGTTCTCTTCTTTGGATCTTTATGATGACCATTTTTCTTTTCCTAGAAGGAATATAGCAATGAGTTTGGGGTTTTTTTTGTCATTGCTGGTTTCTTTTGAGGGGTGTGTATGCTGTATTGTGGGGAAACTCTTTCAAGACCTGTTCAGAATAAAGTGCTTGTTTTCAACAGAAAACTGTAATTTCTGTGGCAGGGTGGATGGGAAGTATGTGCCTTCAACTACAAAAAGTATTTAGGGCCCTCTTTGGGGCCAGGGCTCTGACTTCTTTACATGGGAAGGGAAAGAAGAGAAGGTGGGTAACAAGCTGTCTACCTTGCTGCAGTAGTCACGGTTAGTCTGAGCAGTCAAGGGAGATGTGCCATCCAGGACAATAGCTGTTGGTGGTGAGGAATCTGGCCAAACCGTAACTTGTGGCTCACTCATAAGCTGTTGTTCTTTGTTAGAGTTTTCTTTTTATCTTATATGGTGCCTGCACTTGCAGATAAAGGCTTTCTTCCAGAAATAGCAAGTGGAATAGTCAGGTGAGAAAAGAAACAGAGGTGTCTCAAGATCTGTGTTTAAATATGTCTCTGTGGCCTCCATGCAAGTCTGGTGGAACATCTTGTGGCTGATAGATGATGAAAAATGTCCAGGTTTGGGCTTGGGGTGGGGGGGTGTTTGCTTTTTTTTATTTTGAGTGTCTGACAGAGAAATATTTAAAGTTGCAGACTTTTAATATATTATTCTCTTCATTTTAGGGAGACTGAGTCAGGTAAGTAACATTCCTATGGGTTTATGTTTTAATTTTTGAATAGGGAAATGGTTTACTGTGTTGTCCTCTATTTTGCATAGAAATTAGGATCTATTGTCACTCTTGCTTTTAATAACAAGATAGGATGACCACATGTGCATGTTGCTATAATCCATTCAGTAAAAAGACCCCTTCCAAATACCTGTTATGGGAAAGGAGTGCTTTTTTCTGTGTGCACTTAATTTACCAAGTCTGTGTGCTTGCATACTAATATGATGGGTGCCTTGGAAATACCTAAAAACTAAAGAAAGTAGTATGTAAGTATGAAAGTGGAGTATGAATTGCTTTTTATATTGAGCTGGGGTTGAAGGACTGTTTGTCTGAAAGTGTTCTCAGTTCCTGTATAATTGATTGCTGGTGAGGAGGGGTTACAGCTGCACAGCAGACATCTTCATTGAGACTATATGTACTATTAAACAGTATATTCTTTAGAGCCAGTCACTTCATAACAAACTAAGCTGTTGGTGCTACACATCCTATTTAGGGAACTTATAGGCTGTAATATTGGGAGAATGAAGCTAATGTAAACATCATTTATAGTTCATGAGGTTAACTTTCTACTTGCTCAAGCTTTCAATAGTTAGTTTCCTTTGTATCTGTTTTTTTGTATTGCCCCTTACATGTAGAGTTCTCAGGTTCAGCAGCTTGTTTCACAGTCTGGCTTTAATCATTGCTGGGTGGTGTCTCCTGTTTTCTTTGAAAATACTCAATAGTTTTTCTCCAACTGAAAGACTTACAAACCTCTTTAATCTTGACTTTGCCATTCAATCTGAGCTGCTTGGCATAATGCTTAAGCAAAGAAAATTAAATTAAAGAAAATTCACATGCTAAAGTAATTAATGAATATGCCTGTACTTAAGGGAAAGGAGAGAGAGCCTTTACTGACTGATCAAGGAGAAACTGAATTTTCAGTTAGTGTGTTAGAAAGAACTTGCATAAAAATCCTGAATTCCAAATACTTTCACTTGTCCCCAAATTACATCTGAGATGCTGATCTTTATGTTGATGCTACTTTATGGTCTCTGGAGTTTTCTGGTTTGTTTTTAATTTATAGCTGTTCTTCCCTCTTTCCCCTAGTTTTTTCATGCTGGAAATATTTGGAGCAAAATCAAATTCTGGTAAATAACAGATTTATTACACTGTTCAAAGTATCTGTATCCTGCTCAATGGACAGCTGTGATCAGCACAGAAGAAAAGTATTTCATGAAAGACAGCGTGGACAGCAGACTGTGTCACTGGGAAAGAAGATAATTTCATAGTAAATTTGTAGCAAGCTTGGAACACTGTCAAGTACAGGATGACAAGCAGCAGACGTGGAAATGTTCAACTTCCACTGCTGTTGTGATCTAACTCCTTTGCGCTTATTTTGCAATGCTTATCTCTTTTTTAGTTTTATGATCCAAACTGGAAAGGAAACTATTTGAACGGTAGGGAATGGAAAGTGTCAGCTTACTTTGGTTTTGATGAAATCGTTTTCTCTTGAGCCTTCTTTTCCCTCTCATCTGTCTCTTCCTCCACCCTGGCGACTTAAGTTTTTGACCATTTCTGGTCCAAGTAATCTGACAAGAGAGATGTTCTGCGGGTTAGTGTCCTTTCCATTAAACGTTGTGGTAGAAACAAAGCAGACAAGCTGTCCTGTCTGCTGTGTGTTTGTGCGGTTGCCCAAGCCGCTCGTCTAATGGGCTCCTCCAGGGAGCATGTCCCAGCTCTGGCCAGTGTTGTCTTCCTGTCCTCCATGTAGTGACTTACTGCCTTTTTTGGTTGTGTTGTTTCCTCACTTGAATTCCATGAAGTGGATGCTTCTGAACAACCCCAGTTGAGACTAAGATTTTTAGGATTCTTATTCCCCACCCCCACCACCCCCAAAAAACCCAAACCCCAACACTTCTTTATATAGTGATCCGCCTACAGAGATTCTGGACTCAGCTGGAGTCTCAAGAAGTTGTAGTGATGAGCATTTGTGTTTGTTTGCTTTTGAAAAGCTAATAAAAATGTCCTTTTTTCTATTTTTTCCCCTTCTTTTTTAAACACTGTGTAGCTAAATGAGCCTTCACTTTGGAGACAGAAATTGTAAAGGATGTAACTTAATGAATTTGTGACTTGCTTATTTTAATAATTGGAGACTGTTGAATAAAGGATTCTGTGGAAGGTTTGCATGCACAAGCACTTACTCGCTTAATCTGAATAAATTCTGGTCGCCGAAAAGGAGGAGGATGCATCTTACAGTGACCTGAACAGAAGCTGTTCCTGCAGGTTGTTGGAACACAGGGTTTTTCATTTACCTGCCGTTTCTAGCCTGGTTTTGGCTATGGGCTTTAAAAATAGGATCAGAATTGACCTTTCCTTTCTTTTCCACTTAGTACCTTTAATTCTACATGGGTAATAAGAATATTTTGCTCACTTGGTAAAATCTTAATTGCAGCATATTCTGTGGTGTTTATGTACCATGTCAATCTTAAAGGTCTTTGTGATCTCCTAATTAGTCCTTCTTATGGTTTGAAAATTTGTGATTTTATTACTTAGTAATGAAGAATAACTTGGTTTATTTTGTGGTTGTTTTATTTTATCTTTTTTGTTACAATTTTTAAGGAGTATTGATGATTGCTTTCAGCCTGTTGAGAGCTAGGTGAGAGCATAATAAGATGTGGAGAGAGAAGCTGTGTAGTGAGTTTCTTTTAAAATGTGCTCTTCTAATTGAAGAAGAGCATCTCAAGAGCTTTGGGGATATTAATCTTAGATTGAGATTTGCTGCGTTTCTGCAACATGTAAAAATAAAATTGAGTACTGTATGTGCATGTATGTGTAAGAAAGGAGGATAATACAGCTGAGAAATTTAGGCAGGATTCAGTAATTAAAGTCAGAAAGTGAATAGAGACTATTATTGTTTTATACTGTGAATCCTCTGAAGCTCCTGTGCTTTGAGCCATACCTTCCTTGACTCCATGTGTGCTCTGTAAGAGGGAGAGGAAGAAGACAATAAGAGAGGAAAAAGGCAATAGGACATGTAATTATTATTTTCTACATGCTTTGAAAGGGTGTGAGAAGGGAGTGTGAATGCACACACACGCATGTGTGGCTGCGGTAGTGTTTGAGCAGAAATTTCACGTACAGTGGCTTATTTACCTATTTTTAAACCTAAATGTTTCAGTGAACTTTCTGCCCTCAAAATCTACACTGAAAAAGAGAAAAAAAGACTTGAGGCAGAAGAGGGACTATTGTCTGTAGTCTAACTGTGCACTACTTTGGTACCTCTGAGGAACAGACTTACTTTTTTGGGCAAGGTAGTCAGGCATGAAAGCTTTTTCCAATCTCTAGAAGCAGATGTGATCTACAGCCCTGATACTGCGGCGTTTCATCTACAGACTTTGACTTGTTTACCCAATTCATTCCTCATAATTGGAAAAGCAGGAAAAAAACGTAAGCTACTACCTTCAGCTGCAAAACTGAAAGAGCGAAAATTACGTGAAAAGAAAATATTATCATATAAAAGCACAAATACTTGTAACTCTGAGGTGATAGTGATGCTGATAGTGTTCCCACTACCTCCAGCTGTGTAGTTGTCTTCCGTAATAACTTAAAACATTCTTGTAAGAAATTGAAATGCTGGCCAGAATAACTCCCACAATTATGTATAACAAAAAGGCAAGGAAACTGGTGACAACAAGTACAAATCAACAGTTTCAAAAATGTTAATGAAGGTTAAAGTATCTGACAAGTCTGTGGCTCTGGGCCTAAAGGACAACTGGCTCCTTTGTCAGATACCAGTTCAGTCATAATGGTGGTGGAATGGAGGAGCCCAGACTCTCCTTTGCTACCATTAGTACCATGTTAACACTCTGCTCTAGAGCCCTGCAATCTATGGAATATTCAATTTATGTTTGCTTTCACTAGTAACTATTAGCTTTTTAATCTGATACACATCCAACAGTCTTGTGAAAAAACTGAAAAATTATCTAACTTCATAAATATTAACCTGTTATCTAAGGAAAATTCAGTCAGGTAAAATGTAATTATGCCATTTCTATCTTATTAGTTAAAACTATTGTGACATACTTCATGTTTTGCAAAGTAGTTGCTTTTAAGGAAAGTTATTTGCATGGTAGTTTCAACTCAGACCAGTAATAAGTAGAGAATTCAATATGAAGGGTGATCAACCACAGTAGCATCTTACGTAAGTGTTAGAAAAATATCCTCCTTAAAATTTATGGCAATAGAAAAAAATACCCACAGAACAAAGAAAATTAAGGAAATTAAAAGGAAATTAAGGAAATAAAAATTAAGGAAATTTAATTACAACACGTGTTGGGTGCTCAGGTTCAAGATGTACCAAAAAGCACACCTTTTCAATTCGAAAACCCCGCTTTTAAACACTTTTCAAAGTCCAACCCTTGTCCATGATATGGCAGGGCATTTCTCTTCTTCAGATTGGCTCTCCTGTGCCCCCTCCCATGCCAGGGGTAAGGTTTCAGGAAACATGGCAGCCCCCATTCTGGCTGCATGGTCCACCACGTGGCGGGGGCTGAGGAAACTACATGTAATTGCCCTGTCCCCGTACGCTAAATTCCCTGGCATACATCTCAGAACTGAAATGCATACCTTACAATCTCAGCGGCACGCCTATAGGGTAGTAATAAGGAAAAGAGATTTAAGATAACTTTCTGTTAGTATTGTGTGTTCATTTCATTTGCTTGTAATAAAACCGGTCTTTCATTTCTCACGTAAGGGTGCAGTGGATTCTCCATTACTTGGAGTCTTCAAGATTAAATCTGTTTCTGAATGGTATCTTCTGGTTAAGCTAGCATGTGTGAGATGGATGGGGCAGTTGCTGTGAGGTTCTGGAAGGCGCTATGGGGGAAATCGATGGGTTTATTATCAAGGTCACCATGGTTGCAAAAGGTGAAAAATCACGACCTGCATGGTGGGAGTGTAGATGAGAACTTAAAGGCTTTTTCTCCGATTGCCAAAGTTCTCAAATCTTTTCTTCTTTGAGTAATACAATCAACTCCTAGCTTAACATTTTTATACAGGTGGTTCATTTGATATGCTACGCAGGACTTTACTTCAGGCTCCTCTTACTTCTAATGTGGTGGATAATTAAGATTATTCTTATGCCTTGCTGTGAGCTGTGCTGCATTTGTCTCTGCTTCACAGCAACTCTTATTCCCTCAAACGTTTTTTTTCCTGTTTAATTTTGCCTTGGAGAGTTTCATTGTCTGGCTTACAGTGTTGATGGTATGAGTGCTTATGGTGGCATAAGGAGAAGAGGGGAGTGAGGCATGGAGGAGAAAATCACCTTTCCCTGGGGACAGAGAAACCACTGCTTTCAACAGTAGTGCTGGTTTATGCTGGTTTAAATGCAAATAGTTATGCTGTAAAATGACTTAGTGCTCCAGATGTACATCCTAAGGATGAACTGAGATGTAAAACATAAGTCCTTTGCAGAGCAGGTTAGCTCAGAGACCAGATTTTTCCTCTGAAAAGGCAACATGTCAAGCCTCTGCTGTTTAAGTTCCTAAGTTTTTTCTCTAGCATCTTCTCTGTGAATCTATTCTGTTTCTACAAGTGCTGCTTGATTTAAAGTAAATGTCAGACAGGGAAATATGTAGCTGTGAAACTACTAACATGGAATGAGTTTAATTCCTTTAAGTGACCTATCCATTCTCAGCTTTATTACTGCATGGTCACTGCTTCCTTCAGTGCTTTTAAAATTGAAGCTGAGGGAGGGGAAGCTTTGTGCACAACTTGACCTTCCTCAAAATGAATAATTTAGGGACTTGACTGGAGAGGCAGCTCTCCCTTCCATGTTTCCGTTTGTCCGGCCTTGACAGCTTACTTGAAGCTCTCTGCATGTTTTTCTTTGTTTGGCTTATGAAGTTCTTTCTCCCTTGGGCTTTATCACATCTCTTGCTTTCTGAAAACCAGTGTGCTTGCTGCCTGAACAGCAATCTTCCTCTTGCTCAGTTTCCCCTTTCTTTTGAAGGTGCCACCAAGGAAGAGTGGAGAAAGGTGGAAGTCCCCTCAGCTTTAACATAAACACAATCGCAGTTCAAGTCTGTAGATAAATCACCAACCTCTTTTGCTCCATATACCTCTGTGAGAGTATGGGAAGGAAAGAAGGGCTGAGGAGGAGGCAGGCTGATTTCTGTGGAGAGTTATGACTGTCTTTCAAACTGGCTGTTGCCGAAGCAGACCTGCAGGGCTCAAGGCTGTGGTACCTGACTGGAGTAAAGAAGTAAGATCCAGCCCTGGAGCTGGTAAGGATTTTGAATGGAGAAAATAAACAGCTGATTTGGCCTCTGCAAATAAAAGTTAATGTAGAACTGTGCAGAAGGGAAAGCAAACACTGTAGTGCGTTCATATCTGCTGTTGACTCTTGTACCATTGCTTCTGGGGAAAGATGATCATGCAGCCTTAGCTACCAAGACCTCACAAATACAGCAGGCTGTTGTCAACTTAAGATGATGCTTTAAAGAACCTTTCTGCTGAAAGGATTTCAGGAGCATAGCCAAAAAGGAAAAGAAAAAAAAAAAAACACAAACCAAAACCAACCAACCAACCAAAAAAAAACCACCAGGGAGCTAACTCTTCTGTTTTAAGAAGGAAAAGGACAGGAAGGACATAGGTGGTGGGATGATGGCAGGAATACAAGTTCCATGTTTGGGTAGCCTCTGGAGGTGATAACGTCGTCTGGCCCCCTCTGCCTGGGAACACAGCTCTTGAGGATGCTCCTACTGATTGTGGTGCCAGACTTTTTCTTCTAGCTTGTGCCCTCTGATTTTGACGTCAAGAGACTGCAACATCTTCTCCCCAAACTTTGGATAGAATAACATGATTGTCCAATGTTAGTTTAACTTCGGGCATGCTGATTTTGTCCTTGTTTGTCAACCTGTGTTACTTCGGTGTTTCACATGATCAGACTGCAGTCCCTGGGTAGCATCTTGATACACCATTTTCATTTGTCCTACTACTTGTTTTTGTTCATTTTAATGTTTCTTCATCTTGGACTGAGTAAAGACTGTAGTCTTTATGCAACATTTCTCCTGTCTTGGTTTTGACAAATCAAGCCCTTGGAATATAACACTTGGCAGGCTTCTGGGTTGAATGCTGGAAAGCATAAGATTATATGTAGGCTGTAAAACACCACACTACATCCAACCATGTAAAGGTGAACTCTACTATATATGATGATACTGCAAGGATTTTGTTTTAGAGGTTCTATCTTGTCGTTGTATAATGCAAAGGTGTACCTCTGCATTGCCTTTTATTTAGGATTTTGAAGGCAAACAGATGACGTCTGGAGAATGAGTTTTGCTGGCGGAACTTCTCCTGTATGCTCTGTTCTCAAATGTGTCGTAACTGTTGATGAAAACACTGGCAGTGTGCAAAGGTGCCACATATAACTGCCTTGGCAGGGAGAGGGCAGTATGGCAGATAATGGGACAGTAGACCTTGAGCTGCTGAGGGAGTTAATTTGCATTCATTAAAACCAAAATAAACTACTGCCCTCAACTAGGACTGCAAAAGCAATACAGATTTGATTTCATTCTTCCCTAGTAATCTCTAAACAATAGTAGATGCAGAACCCATGAAATTGTATACTGAAGTTTTGGGGTTTGTGTGTGGTGGTGTTTTTTAAATAGCTTTGTGGTGATTGCTTTTCTATCAAATAATTTTTTTAACTGGAGAACTAAGTTTGTTTACAAATTAAAGTGTAAATGGGAATGCATTCATTCAAGGTTTGTGAAGGTTAATGTGTCTAATTTATTTGTTTGTTTTTTTCTTGTTGAGCTTACTGTAGGGATTGCAGTGGTGGGGTAACAAACTGGTTACATTGCTACAGGATTTGTAAGCTAGCTCTCTACACTTTTCACCTCAGCTCTTTAAGAAGACTGACTGTTAAATAGTCATTTCAAAAGTTGGAGGGAGCTTAACTCCCTAGGGTTGTTTTGATATGGAAAGTGAAAAGATTTAGAGGTTTTCCTGCCTAGTGAAAACACAAGTTATTTACAATGAAGTGTTGCTCATTCAGTCCCTGAGGTTATGGTGAAGATTACTTTTGGATT